>QVOB01013229.1:0-10976 GCA_014839585.1 Pseudomyrmex concolor
TTATTGGAACGGTTCGCGACACGCACGAGATTATTTAGAGACTACAGCCGGAGAATTAATATTAATTCTTTAACTACGAATATACTCGCGCGTACTCGACTCGATAAAAAAAAAAAAAACACATTCGTGTTTTTAACTTAAATCGATATAAATTCGTGACTGTTTTTTTCACGTGAAATTTAAAATATATTACATTCCCAAGCGCGCGCTCAACACAGAGTAGCGTGCAACGAATGCGCGTAATTAACTCGTTCTCTTCACAGAAAATCTCTTGACAAGGAGCGAAATTTTTTTTTCTTTTTTTTATTTGCGATAAAAGTCACATATGAAACGTCGCGGCGCCAGAACTGCAACATTGCAAATTAAAACAACTTCATCCAGACGTTTCGTTTGGAACAGTCGTCGTCCCGGCGACAACAATTATCGCGAATTATAACAATTTTTCGCGAAAGCGTTTTATTTAAACGATCTCTTTTTTTTTCGCGAGATCGACGCGAGTTAAACACGCTACAGATATAGAAAACGCGTTGTTGCAAAGTGTTTCACGTTCAATTAATCTAACATATACACACACGCGCGTTCTCTCTGTATGTGTCTGATAACCGGTGTATTTTAATCGAGTGTGATGCTCGCAACGATTATCATCGGCGTGTTATTTTCATATATATATATATATATACATACATCGTGAATATACATTTCCATCCGAAATTATATCCGACATCGCGACGGGGAAAGGAAGAAACCAACACGAACGTTCGTTACCAACACGCTGATTGACGTGGCTAATTATGTAAAAATTTGACACGCCATCTTTCTCGACGAGAAAACGTCGCGGTGTGTGTTTCGCGCGTCCAAGACTTTCCTCTTACGATTTGTAAAAAAAACTTTTGACCCAAACTTCCGCTCGGTTTCCAAACTCCGGCAACTTCAACATCCATTTCTCAGTTGAGTCACCTCATTAACTTCACCTTGCAATTTAAATCCCCGGACCTGATTTCACATCGCCCTCCTTCCTCGGCCCCCATAACATCTGCCGTCCCCCCCATAACGCGACCGTCAGATAACGTTTTCAAGTTTCTTTCCCGCGTTTCCGCGTGTATAATCTTCATCATTTAATTTTCTTACGGTTCGCGCGGGAAACACTCGTTCGAGATTTCTTCGACCCTCTTTTTTCCGGGAGTCCGCTTGAAGTTTCGAGGGGATTGCGTTCGAATAAAAATTTTATGACGACGTCGCCGGATGTAAAATCGTTCCGAGTAGAGATGCTGTGTCTGAGATTGATACTTTTGTTTCCTTATTTTCGCGACTTTCAGTTCGAAAATAAGGAAACAAATATTCGAAAATGCAAATCTACATCGTCGTGCGAATAAATGTGTAAAGTCGAACGCGAACTTTACAAACTCTTACGCGACAAATGGCAATGAGATTCTTATGCAAATGTGTTTTGCCTGTTGAGCAGCTCGATGTTCGTTGCGTAACAATTGCTTTAAAGTGCTGATAGGTATACGCTTGTTAGTTATCGTTGCTCTGTTTGCTATCGCACATTATCGCATATTTCATGTTTCTTTCTCTCAGAAGGTTTGCTTTAAACAAAATGCGCGCGCTTTTGTGTCGCCATCGCTAACTGCTCGTCTGCAACTTTATCCGCGGTATAAATTTTTGCCTCTTACGCCTCTCTGTTGTCATAAGGTTTACTCGAAAAAAAAAAAAAAAATTAGAATGATCGGAAATAGATCCATTTTCGCGAGAAAATGTTTGTTGTAAGCGCGCGCGCGCGCACGCTAAGAGATATATATACGCGACCGCTAATTGCGTTTGTCATACCGATAATTAATAATGCGTCGCTCGGAGCAGCGCGACGACTGACCGGCGAATTAAATGCATTAACGGCGATAATCGGGTTGCGGTGAATTCCAAATCGAAAATACACCGACGGCGAGTTATTGAATGCAAACGAGGCCGCGATCAATCATCCGGCTCAGCTACTGGCTTTCGACGCTCGTAATGACGTTACGGCCGCTTTGCATCGCTATCACTGATTAGGGGCGAGAAGAGGCGGCCGCAAGAAGAGAGAGGGATGAGAGCAGAGAGGAGGAGGAGGATGAAACAAAACGCGCTTCTCCACTTGCGAGATACAAAGCCGCGGAGGATTAAATGGACGGGTTCGAAACCCTCGTTGTGCCTCGAGTTTATATCACGTTATTTAGCAACGCAGAGTCCGAGAGTTTAGAACGTCCAAGACCGCGTTGACTGACTAAATACGTTCTGTGCATAGGTATATAGAAATTCGCGAACACGCACCGTCTCGGTTTTCCATTGTGCCGCGCGATCAACGCGGATCTCTTATCAGTCCTTGAGAGAAATTTCGCGTGCAATAAGCGTATTGATTTAATCATTTGAGCGCTCGGCAACGCGCGACTTTATGCAAAAGTCAACGGTAGTAATAGCGCAATAATAAACAATAGAGAGAATCGTTAGTTTCTAGTTAGCAGGCGAGCGAGGCGGCTCTTAGCACGCATCTATATTCACATCCCTTAACCACACGAACGCTCGCGCGGCTTGAATTTCCAGTTATCGTTCCTAATTGACACCGCTACTGTCCGTATAGAGAGAGAGAGAAACTCACCCGCTTGCTATTTCCATATTTGCTTTTGTTTCGTGTATGTGCGCAACGCGACGAGAGAAGAGAGACTGCGAAATAATCCTGCTCGTGCCACGGTTTCCTCGACGAGCGCAGGTATTCGCACGTTTTGAGAAAAGGAACGAGAGAGAGAGAGAGAGAGAGAGAGAGAGACGCACACTTGGAAGGAAGCGGAATGAATAATTGCGCGTCGCGAACGTCGACGCGTCGTTCGATGGCGGATTTGATTTGCGGAGGAATGGGCGGCAGACGACGACGACGACAGTTGTCGCGCACGACGATAATCTACGCTCTGCTGCTGATAGTATGCGCCACGTTAACGGTATCACGCTGCTGCTACATTTTTCCAAAAGGTATTTTCACTTGAGCGATGCCTGTAACAAATTCTCCCTCATCATTTTTTCCGCGTTGTTGTCGCGCGTCGCGGCGCATGTTGCGTGGAGAGCGGCGGCGCGCTATATTCGAAAGTATTGAAATTTTACCGCGGAACTTCGGCGCTCGTTTGTGTCACCGACGAATTATTAACAAGGAATTCGTTGTGCGAGCCCCTTCAGCGTGTTCTCCGAAATTGAAAATGCGATTCTGGAGCCGCGTTGCGCATGAACATTCGCGACCGAATGCCGAAGTGGCGTTTTCTCTTCGGAGTTCATTGAAGTCTTATAGACAAATTTTGACTAAAACCTATCGAAGAAAATATTGGAAATCGACATGTCATTGAATTATTTAATGTTTTCAAAATATTTTTACGCGAGATAATTAAAGTTTTCATTTAAAAATATAAGAGTAGAACTTTGTTATTTATAATTCTTTTTTTTTTTATGGTTGGATTTCGCGATCGCGGAAGAACTTGACAAAAATTCTCCCGCGTAAATAATTCACGCGAGCAACTGAACGTAAACCATCATGTGTCCACTCTTCTCGAGAAATATATATATCTCGGTGGTCGCTCGGCGTCGCTCTTATACGGAAATATTTAACTTCACAAATTTCGCTGGTGCACGCGCGATAAAATTTTCACCGAACACAAAACCGCGGACTTTTTTTTTTTTTTTTTTTTGATTGTTCGGTCCTTAGGGATATCGCCATACAGGATGGCAAGAGAAAGTGGAATTAATGATCCGCCACGCATTTTTTTTTCTTTTTTTTTTTTTTCAACCGAGCTGAAAATGCAACCGCCGCGCGCGAAAATTTCGTCACGAGTGAATCCCGGCGGATGGGGATAGTTTATTCATCGCGAATCGCGAGGATTTAATTTCACGGCGCGTTACGGTCCGCGCGCGCACATGTACGTCACCTCGTCGTGTTTACAGTTCGCAATTACATTTCGACAGCGGCGGCGGCGTCACAGATAAAAAAAAATATCATTGATTAAGCGCCGCGAACCGCGAATCGCGCATTTGTCGTTTGTGCGCGTGCACACGCACACTCACCGAAAAGAATTTTCGCAGTTGGTCCTTTGGCTGAAAAAGGATCAGCCTTGCTGCTGATTATCGCGAAGAAGAATGTGAACGAACGGAAATAAATGACAGGAAAACAATAAAATTCGCGAGATTTATTCAAACAAAATGAAACGTGCGCAAATACAGATAAGAATTGTAAAACAGAATTTGTATAGAGACAAAAAACATTTATATTTGAAATATGCTCTCGCTCGAGCATATTTCACATTAAACCGAGGTAATACGCGTAAAAGACATTCGCTTCGCGAATCGACATGCGCACGTCGGCAACAATGACACGTTGTGTCGCACCATTTTGCGAAGAGCATCGCGAGAAGGATTACATGCTGCTTGACATTTCCGTCGTAAACTGTATGCGGTAATTCCGATCCGCAAATACGAGAGCATTAAATTCTCTACGTATCTCTGCTGTGATTGTCTTCGATAAACGTAGTACACCGCGATGAAGCGTTGATCCTATTCGTCATTGGCTTTCGTCCCGTTACTTCGGAATTGAAGCTGTCAGCGGCTTCCATCAACGAGATTGTCCGTACCGTCGAACTGCTCTCTCACCAACGGATTATCGCTCCATTACCAATTCGTTTCCTGTGTTAAAGCGCGCGCATTATCACGCACAATGAAGAGAAGAGAGAGCCATCTTGCGCGCGATGTATTTAATCTTGCATTCGATCTGTCGAATTTGATCGAAAAAATTATTAAATTGTTTTTATATAAATAATAAACTGACAAAAAAAATCGTCTTATCTGTGCGCCAATTAATAAACAACTTCGATGCTTTTCTTTTGCAGAGATCAAAGATCCCTGCGCGAACTTGAACTGCTCGCAAGGTTCGCACTGTGTACGAAGCAGAGACGGCAAGGAGGCAACCTGCGAATGCCTGGAATCCTGCCCAAATTTGGGAGATCACGAGGAATCGGGACCTGTCTGCGGTACGGATGGGATCGACTATCCAACGCAGTGTGACCTAAATCGAGCCGCTTGTGCGAAAGGTGCTAATATCACCGTGGCATTTCGTGGGAAATGCGGTAAGTGCTTCTATTATTGCAAATGGCCGAGACCTCGAGCAAATTTTGACCCCGAGCAAAAGTATAATATGAGATTTCTCGCGATATTTATTTGAAATGTAATTGTCGCATCTGTGTCGGAGCTTTTCAGAGAGGAAATAGAAATAAAAAAAAAAAAAAAAAAAAACAGAATTGAGAGTAACAATATTTTCTCTACAAACTGTTATTTCAAAATTCAAGAGATCATAAATTATTACCTTTACATTAAAAAATAAATAAAATATTTATTTTATGTATTTTACGATGTGTGAAATTAATTTTGAAATATTTACTTTAGAAAGATAAATTTATTATCGCGTTATTCTGTACCGCGAAGTGTCGTCGGATTTTCGGGCGGGCCATCATTTCCCATTCAGTCGCATTTCATTGTACAGTGTCAACAAGTTACACACACCACGACAAATTGCTAGTGAGCAAATCTGCTTACCCACTGTTACCCTCTCTGTCATCACTCTGCCTTTCTCCGGACCATATTTCGTTACAATTATTTGAGTTTTAGCTAAAGCGATTCGTCAGAGAGAGAGAGAGAGAGAGAGAGAGAGAGAGAGAGAGAGAGAGAGAGACTTCCTCTCTTTCGACCAACCTTAACCGTCTCTTAAATATTTACATTTACGTCATTCCTTCTCTCTGCACATTCCTCACAGAGAGGGAATCTTCTCTCTATTGCTGCAGAGTTTCTTTACTTCCTTTTTAGAATTGTTTATTAAAATTCGTGAGAGATGTCTATCTCTCTCTCTTTTAATTTTCTTCGAAATTTAATAATTCCGAGTCCGGTAATAGTCGGATGAAGGAACTTGTACATGTTTTTAACGACGCTCGTAAGAATTCCTCTGATGAAATCTCAACATTAATCTCGGCTAAGGTAAAGCCTTCCTCGATGTTCAAAAAAAGAAATGGAAGACGAGAGACTTCCGTTATTGCTACATGTATTTTCCGAAATTTATGCTCCACCGCGCAAAATCTCAAGCGGCACCTTAAATATTGACGAAACACACAATCGGCGAAGCCGTCACATTTCTCCTCGGAGAAATTACGCGCGTGTAGTCCGAGGCGACCCATCTTCTTAACACGCCACACGACTGTCATCGCTCGTGTACCACCAGGTAGTCGCAGACACACTCGCAAACGAGAGAGATCTGCCCTTGCTTCCTCCCCGCAGTTTCCCTTTTTCCCCTTTACTACGGTGGAGCAGTACAAACTTGGCAGGCGTTTAATCAACCGAGTAGTAAAGACAAATGTTTGATCAGACAGGTAAAACTATCGGAAGTAGGCCGTGTTTGCTTAGGATTAGGTAAGTCCATCCTGTCTCTCTCCACCCTCTTTCCTCGCTCGCATCGGGGCTTCTTCCGCGCGTGGCGCGTTCCGATATAGTGGATATGGTAACGGTTACGGTAATCGCGCAGGCGGGGCGGTTAACGAGCTAGTTAAATACGTCGCCGAACGATTTCAATCTGCAATCTCCTTGGAGATAACTGTTGGAGACATACGGGCGCAAATGGAGTTGCGCAAATGGTTAATTTCGAGTGATTTAATAATAAAAGCAGAGCTTGCAGAGCGAAATTCAAAGTTCGCGATTTGCGAAAGCCCTGCCACGCGAAAACCAAAATCGTTTTTTTGCAAAATAATCTTTAAGACAATTGTATGTTTATTTATTTATTTATTTCTCTCTCTCTCTCTCTCTCTCTCTCTCTCTTATTCTTGTTTTTATTTTTTTGAGACACGCAAAAGTCGCGGATGTGATTTATCGCGAAAGGATTCGTAAGGATAAAAAACTGCATGTCGCTTCGTAGTGATTAAAACACACGGAACAACATCTCGGTACGAGATCTCGGCGGAGGTTGCTCGTAAATTCCGCGAGCGTGTAAAGGCGATATTTGAAAATAATAATCCTTGTGCAGCCGCACGAAGAGTAAATCCGCGGCGTTCGTCGTATACGATGCGATCTATCTTTCCGGGACTTAATAACGGCCAACGATGTACACGGAAAAAGGAAGTGTAATAGAGATGTAGAGGCAAACAGTAGCTCGGAGAGCGAGAGAGAGAGAGAAGTCGAAAGGGAAAAGGACGGATGAGCGCGCCGGAAGTTTACAAAGACGAACGTCTTCCCCTTTACGTTCCACTGTTTCTGCCTTCGTATTATATCAGGAACAATGAAACGCAATATCCGGCCAGGAATGGTCGAAAAAGAATGGCAGAGATGTCTGAGAGAAAGAGAAAGAAAGAAAGAGAAAAGGGAATGGGAGAAAAAAGGAGTTTCCTCAGTCGATCCTCGTTGGACGGAAAAGCCTAGTACAACAATGGAGTTGCTCTTTTATCAATCGGCGCCAGTTACGATCCTTTTAAACGCTCCTCCTACCTCCTTGAAATCAATAATAAATTCCCCCTATAAAGCGTCGATCTTTCGCGTAACCTTTTCCACTCGCGAATTTCTCGCGAATCTCCTCTCGGGATGAGGAATTGGGGATGGCCGCGAAGGACGGCTCGAGGCATGAATCTGAAGTGACGGTACGACGATAAATCAAATTAACTTCCGAAAGTTTCGAGACTTTTCAACCTTCCCGGCGCAGCTACTATTTTGTGGTCGTGATTGGACGGAAAACGGAAAATGAGGAAAAACGCGGTGGATGAGGAGACGGTCGATCTTTCTCGCGGGCTTGAAACCCTCGCGCGGAAACCGACTTAAGAGGCGGCGTTGTTGGAAAACCCGCCATAATTATCGACTTCTCTCTTACATAAGCTGCCTTTATTAGCATAGTAAATATAAACAGGAAAATTATGTAACACCGAGAAAACTATTTCTTAACTTCTCGACAAGTTTTTAACAATAATATTAAATATAAAAGAAAGAGAGAGAGAGAGAGAGAGAGAGAGAGAGAGGCGCCTCTATCATCTTCATCTCCCACTATATTCTTCCTCTTTCGTAAGAGGACGCCGTCCGCAAGTCGCGCCCGTCATGCGCATATTCCGCATCCACGTAAGAAAGAAGAAAAGAGAGCTTTCGCCCGCTATTTTCTTCACGCTCGAACGTGTCGAAATAAGGGTCGACCGGGAAAAGGTAGAGCCGGTCATGAAGGAACATCAGATTCCCGAGACGTGGCACCTCGGAAATGGATTCAACTAAATTCTCACACCCGCCGAGTCGGTCTGAAGACGCCGAGAAACGTTTCGAGAGACACGACCTCGCGCGAGAGGAAACGAAGAGAGCGGATGTGAGGGGTACGCGAACGAAGAAGACAGGGCGAACCAAACCCGAGACAAACCAACGGCAAATGTGTTTATCCAAGAAACCTTTTGCAAACGGAACTCAACGAGCCGGAAATTTTGGCGGTTGTGTGCGAGGAAACAATTTTGACATTCCGCAGTTCGGGAATGGAAACGGGACGCGCGCGCGATAAATGCGATAGGCGAAAAAAGACGAAGAAGAAGAGAGCGAGGCCATCTCGCTGGAAACGACTTGGCGCCCGAAGGCGTTGCTAGTTGGCAAGAAACGGATGTGAGTAACGAGGTGCGATCGGTTATCGATGATCGTGTAAGTGTCGATAGGCGGGCGAGATTGCGCCGCGCTTGGTTACGGGACAGGAACGAACGTTCTGTCCTCGCTAAAAACTGGCAGATACTGGCAAAATGCTGAATAGATTCTCTCTTTTATACGTGCGAGAGTTCGCGTAATAAAAATGACCATCGCGCTTATTGCGCTAATATTTATTTTTGCCAAGTATAAAAATATAAAGCTTACCACGAGAAATATTACAGCATATGTAGATGTTGCTAAAAAGATCAAATATAATTTTATATAAAATATTTACTTATAAAAATGCTTAAATATAATAAATAAATTTTTATTCTTATTCTTCATTACTAATTGATAATAAATAAAATTCAACTAGAGGATTCAAGCGAGATTTGCGCTACTTTCCGAATTCCGAGAATTAGTTTCACTTTGGTAGCGATGTCGCCGTCGATTATCTGCAATAGCAAAACCCAGGTATCACAGGGACTGCGACCACGTTTCCAACTTGCCGGTACTCGTAAAAAACTTATCTTTACACAAGCAGACTGAGTAATTTATCCGGCTTGCACGGCGGCTCGAAACTCAGTCGAAATTTTACGTTCGCCCCGTAAATTGTTCCCGGTTTCGGGCCTGGCAGCCCCAAGGCTCTTACGCGCCGCGCTCATGTTTACGCGTCCCAAACCCTAAGTGGTTCGAGAAAGAAACGAGAGAGAGAAAGAGAGAGTTCGTGAAAAGACACAAGAACGAAGAAGACGTCTCAGGTTAGATTGAAGGCAGGTGGGAAGCGCATCAAGCCGGTAAGCGAAGTCGCGGAGATGCTGTTAACATAAACCCAGTCATTGCTCTCCAGACATAATACCCTTATACAACCCTTGTACAACCGCTTGCGCGTAATATCGAACAACATCTCGTCCTTGTCATATCCTCGCAGTTTCTGAGTGACAGGCGAAAAGTCAAGCTTTTTGCGGCGCGGTTGAAAGATAGGAGCGGAAAAGTTATATGAAGATCATGATGAAAAGTCTTTTGGCAACTTTGTTGCGAAAAGCGCTCTCTCCGACAATGTGTGTCTTCTTTCATATATTTTTCCGACTTGTACTAAATTTTTATACGTTTATATTAAAAAATACCAATATTTATCGATCTCTCTGTTTTTCACATAGTTTTGACAGTAAGATAAATCCAAGTCGATAAATTGTGAAGTTACGAAAGCAAAATGGATGCTGTGTGTTGACTCGTTCCGTCCGCGGGCGAAAGCGACGGGCAATTTACAAGAGCTTTTACCGAAAGCGATTTTGAGATATTCCCCGTTTGCAGTACTCGTAGAATGCGAGAGAAGGTATGCGCGCGGTATCTGCACGTGAAAGGAAGGCGACTAAAAGGGATCGATATTTGCAGTTGCTTTGGCGGAAGTAACTAGGATGCACTATCTCGCGTCTCGTGTGTACGTAAGTCGGTTGCCTCAGAGGCGTTTTCGCTATCCGAAAATCACCTCGAGGTAAGTGCCAATAACTCGGGAGAAAGAGAGAGAGAGAGAGAGAGAGAGAGATATCCTTGAAATTTTATATTTTTATATCGCGCGCGCGAACAATATACATGCGTATCGTCTTTCCGAATCGAACGATAATCCGCGAATATAAATACACAAAAATCCCATCAGTCACTCGCGTAATATCGCGTCGCATTGCCGTGTCTGCGCGCGCGTTCCGCGCGAGATTCCCGGCCGTCGAACAAGTCCGCCGTTCATACTGAAAAGGGTCTTCCAGCAGCGGCTTTCACGTCGCGCCTCCCCCGGCTCCGATAATACAAAGAAATCCGCATCAGGGTAATGTCGCGTGAAGTTAACGCGCTGGCGTAACCGTACCCTGCGCCGTTCTCTCTCTTTCTCTCTCTCTCTTACTCACTCTTTCTTTTTCTTTTTCTCTCGTCCTCGAGGGTTCGGATCGTGGCCGGTATTTCGATGAAGGCTGCAGGCAGAAAAGAAGCAGGATGAGAAATCCCATTAAGGCGGGAAGACCTTGAAAGGACATCGCTCTCTATCTCATCCGATGCAGGCGATAGACGCGACACGAGGGCGTCTCTTCTCTTGAATGCGCGATGGAATTGCGAAAAGCGTATAAAAGGGGTGCGGAAAAGAGTGTTCCTCCGCCCTTCGTTGATAAGCGCCTAATCATCTCGAGACGTTCGAATAAAAGTAGGAATGTAAGAAGAGAAAAAATAAGACGGAGGGGGAAGAGGATATACGATTATACGAAACGACTCGATTATGAAATAATAGCAGTTTCTATTTCGAATATGGT
>QVOB01013233.1:0-14594 GCA_014839585.1 Pseudomyrmex concolor
GGGAGGATGGACACGAGGAAGGGAAAAACAGATCCGAGAGTGGTCGCGCGAGCGAAGCGAGACGGCGACGGCGCCGGCGGAAGAAGTACGGAGGAGGGAGGGATTAGCGGACGCGCACCTATGCCGACACGGAACTCGGAAGAGCGGCGCGCGTTCAGTGGCATTCGCTTGCGAGCCGTTGCGCCGTACGGTCGTGTTCGTACTCTCTCTTCTCGCTTTCCTTCGTTCCGTAAGAACCTTGTGTCAAAGAGACAGATCACAAGCTGACTTCTCTCGAGCGTGTCATCCTTTCCCTCTTCCTGCTGAAGGAATTAGCGATTCTTCGCGTATGATTCGAACGCGCGATCGCGCCACACGCAACTATTTCTTCTATCCTACGAGTTAGAAAAAAAAAAAAAAAAAAAAAAAAAAAAAAAGGGAGACGACAGTCGTTCCGTTACTGTGGGAAACCAGCGTGACGTTCGCGTCTTCTGGAGCTTAAAGAAGGAACAGAACGGTACTACGTGAAATTAGCGTGGAAAGTGCGCTTGCACGCTCCGTTTCGTCTCGCTCAAAAGCGCCTAGACGGAAAGGGAGAGACGGAGAGATGTAAGAGAGAAATACGGAACAGAAAGCGGAATATATTGTATTTGCGAGGATCTCTCGCAGGAGATACTTCTTGTCGTCGCGTTTTTAATTGTTCTTTTTGTTTGTTTCTTTTTAACATCACACAGAGTTAACATATTAATCGCTGAGTGTAAACGCGAAACATTTCTCCACGTGCCAATATTGTTCGTGTGTACTTCAGAGTGATCCACACGTCTTTGCTAGATACCACCAACGTGTTTACTTCTGATAGATATACAGTTTCTGTGATTTGACCAATGTTCAGTAGGACTTCTCTCGCAAGCTCGCAAGATTTGTTTTCTCGCGCGTATTTGTAAATCTCGCGCGACATCTCGTGATATCTCGCCGCGAGATTATTTCGCTCGCTACGAATCGTCGCGCCGTTGCGTGTGGCGATCCGCACAAAACGGAAACAGACACACTGTGTGAAGGTTAAATATAAAAGTGCGCTGACAGCTGCAGAGAGAAAACGTTTATTCCGGAAAACATGAACCCGACGAGAATCCTGCCGCTGATCGTCCTTCTGGGGATCGCCAGCTGTCAAAGTGAGTATATATATATATATACTTTTCGATCTTCGTGTATTGTAAGTCAGCTGTCACACGTGGAAGATCATTGCCGAGGATTATTGCGCGTTTTCTTCCCGTGAAGATACGTGTTTTTTTCCACGATAAGAACCTTGTTCTATCTGTAAGCCGACACCGATTCACGTGTAAGCTCTCCCCCACGAATTGAGGGCGATCGATGCGTAAAGCTTCCTCTTTTAATCGCGAATTAGTCGATTAACGAAGTAAACTGAGCGTCAGTTTTACGCGGCATGAACGTGTCTTTTTAACGTCAGCCAAAATATCTACACAATTTGATATTTTTAAGTAAAGATAATTAATAATTGTTTATATATGTATATGTGTGGTTTAAATTTGTTGGAATATTTAAAAAAAAAAGAATGAGATTGAAATATATAGATTGAACACAAGTATGTGTGTTGTTCGCTCTTCAAAAGACTAATTTCTTGTCTTTAATTTAGTTTTTTTCAAGTTTTTAACAAAATTTTCCAAATAATAATTATAATTATTATAATAATAATTATAATCTTGTTTTTATTTACAAAAAGAAGTTGTAGCACACACACACGAACGATATATATTTCTCTCAACTTTGTAAAATTTCTGTGTAATTTGCGCTCTGAAAAAAAAAAAAAAAAATAGAGCGCGACAAGATTAGTCGTTCGCCGACGTCTCTTCGGTGCCGATCGATCGACGTTAATTCACGGCAATTATCCCGAGGGACGCGCAGGATGCGTACGGAAGCGGCGGCATCGTAATTTGCGCGATAATGACACATTTTCGCTCGTGTTTCGCGGTTCAGTAAGCCTTTTGTGTGGAATATCGTGCGGGGGACAGGAGAGAGCGGAAGAAAATTCTTTCTCCTCTCCACCCCCTCCGATTCGGAGGAGCATTCGCTCTCGTCGGGCAGATCCTTTCGGTTTCAAGATATATCGCCGGAGCTCTTTCTATCGACCAAACAAGAATTTTATTCATAGAAACGCTACAACGCGCATTCCTTACCGGGAGCCATTCAATTCTTTCTATTTCCTTATTACGAAATGCGCATCGTCAACGGACACGATTGAATAATGCATTCACGACGAATTTTGTGTGTTGCGAGCGATTGATACGCTCTTTGTTTCTGTACGCGAGTAATTATCTCTTCGCGTGAAAAAACGCTATTACACTGATACGAATCAAATATATTCATTAATTATATCATTTAAATTTGAGCAAAGAAATGCCCAAGAAGTTTTCTCTCTCTCTCTCTCTTTCTCTCTCTTTTTTTCTATACAAAAGCACAAAGTTGTATATTGTAGAACATGATAGTTCGCGTGTACATAGATGTTCGCATTTTGTTTTTTACTCGAAGATTAATCACTTTTTCGTAATTTGTTCAATCAGAAACCGCGTACATTTTTTTCACAATTAACGAAATATTTGATTGTAAAAAATCTTATTTCTTTCTCTCCAAACGGCAACACAGATATAAGACGCAGTGGTAACACAGTTAAAACAAAAACGTCTGCAATTATGTAAACATGAGCTAACGGTGCCGCAATTATCGCACTTTCAACGAGCGACTCTGCTTAGCACAAGTTCTTGCGCGTCCCGGGTGTGCCGTTAAAAGGAGACTAGTTACGTGAAAGATCCGAGCATTATCGGAGCTTATACGCAGATAATACAAATTGCAAGTCACGATCGGAATGTCACCGCGTGTATGTGCACGGTAGATACTTTACTACGTTGTTGCACCACGGTGACTCGATCGAGTCGCGCCGATCTAAGCGAATTCGTCGATACATCTCGTCGCTCGTGTGTATCTGACAAAAATTTCAAAATATTATCTCAACAACGCGCGTTCGGAAATATACGGTTTCCGAAGAAAATTTCTCGGGAAAAGGAGCAACATACTCAGGTCGCACACATACTGTTTCAATTTTCTTCACACATAAGAACCAAGAGATTCACGCGGCGCACAAAATAGAAATTCTCTAAGGTTTTAAAACCCATATGCCGCACGGCACATTTTTCTCCAAAGCGTTTCCCGACAAAGAAACATCATCGCTGACAATTGTATACAGACTTCCGGGGAGAGAAGTTATTTCCATACACATCGGAGCATTGTGAAGTTACACAATGTACAACATTCTCGAGAGAGGACGAGGATATTTTTCTGAGGAAACCAATTTTTTCTTTGACAAAAATTTGAGAAAAAAAGCTCTGTTAAATCTGTTGCTTGTATATTTGTTTCTTTCTCTTTCTTTTTTTGGGACACATTTTGATCTTTGAAGAAATACCGCACGCTTTTACACCTTCGTTAGTTCACATCAGGTAGGATACGAATCCATTGGCGGATCTTCTTATAAAACACACCGAAATCCAAGCGATAAAATCAATAGCAATTATGAGACCGCCTAACTAATCAAGAGGAAGTACATGATTCAAGCAAATAAATATCTTTAGATGTAAAAGCTGTAGGTAAATAATTATTCCTACGCTGTTATTTTTGCTTCTACAGTTTTTTCTTTTATAAATATTTATATATGTAAAGATTTTATAATTTTCTGGTATTTTTTATATTACTTTATAAACATAAATTATTAATTAATATCACGCAAATGTTGTTTACGAGATATTGTGACACCGAACGTGACTGCATCTACACAAATATTGATAATTCTGTCACCTGCGAGATTAGTCATACTTAAAGCTCGTCTTCGTAGAACTCTTTATCTCTTCTTTTCTCTCTCTCTCTCTCTCTCTCTCTCTCTCTCTTCAGTGGCCATCAGTGTTTTCTAATTCAGGCTGCTTGCTCTCATGCTAAATTTATACGCTTGAGTGGAGAGTCGTCGATCACCATCGACGAGTCATAGTTCAATGTTTTCAATACGAGCGATGTCGAGACACAATTTTAAACTTCCCAAGTGTTTGCGTCACGAAATTATACGCTTTGTTTCAAATATCAGAACTACAAAATGGCGATAACACCAGGTCAACACTTTTGAAAGATTTGAATAAACAATAAGCATAAACACAATTGTGTTTTCAAATAGTTTTGCTTGACAGAAACGTAGTCGGTCGCAATTTAGCATTCTATCCCGTGAAATTGTTTATTTCTAATACATAGAAACACTATAATAAATATATTATAAGTAAAAGATAGCATTTTTATGTGGTATAAATAAAATTGCAAACAAAAAATCTAGTTTGACTGGAAAAAAGTATAATAAATACAGCCAAAAACGCCAATTTTGGCACAAGTAACTTCTCGGAAATCTAATGTGGTAGGTCAACGGACGGCTTTCGCCACCGGATTTGTTTTCAGCGATCAAAAATCTATCGGAAAACACTGTTTATTCAAGTCCTTCAAAAAAAGATTTATTTTTGTATAACCGTGTAATCTCTCTTTAGAGAGATTTATTTTTGTTATACAGTTACACAAAAATAAATCTTTTTTTCGAAGAACTTAAACAAAGTGTTTTCCGATGGAGTTTTGGTTGATTCACGTATGTGTTCGAAAATAAGTGTAGTCGCAACTTTTCTTGTTAATTTTTTTTACATGAACCAAAATGAGAACGTCGATAAGAACGTTCACGATGTCTGAATGCGATTATCATCGACACGACTTGGGTAGAGACGACTTTTTTTCGATACACTGCACCGCCGTCACCCAATTTACACCTTCGCGCGTTTACACATGGCAAAAAAAGGGACCCTCGAGAGGCCCATTAGGATGGACCTGAAAATGTTGCTCTTCTTCGCGCTTGGAAATTTTGGGTCGCGGGTTATTTCGATGTCTTTTTCTTGCGGTCCGAGAGAGTATATATATGAAGGGCGGCTTCGAAGCGTGTTCGTGAGATAACGATTCGTTCTCCCGACGATTGTTAGCGATGACTTGTCGCCGAACACCGACGAAAGAGAACACACAAAATATACTGCGCGTATATTTTGAGAATAAACATACGAGAAAGATAAGATATACAATGTCTTTTTTTTTATAATAATAATATTACACGCACATCTCTCTTCGGTATATAAAGCGTGAAAAGAAAAGAAATGTCTCTAATTGCGCGATTGTGCAGTTTAATATAAATTTTAAAAAAAGAGACAAAAGAGATGAAAAATCTCACAGGCGTAGTATTTGCAAAATTTAATTGGGAGATTATCGATAAAATAGTCTCATTACCCGCATGAGTAATTCTCAATATTTAAAGCGACGATTATTTATATAAACGATGAGATAATCTTATCGATAATCAAAAACATCGAGAATTCGGCACAAAGACAAGACGTTCCGCAGTAATAGATTTGTCAACGAACAACTTGCACACGTGCGCATATAAATTCCGCAAATTCCACAATTCTTCAGGCTTTAACGTGAGATAAAATCCCAGTGAAGTCGGGATCGAACGGGTTTCGCAACGCAACAGCAGCAGCAGCCTGGCTTCTGCAGGACAAACACACACACACACATACACACACACACACACACACACATACACGCGGGACAGGTCGAAAGCCGCGCGCGCGTTTAATTCGCCCCGCTGCTACTTCCACACGGGCACCTGTCGTCTCCGACCGTCGGGAAGGCCGTGGAGTAAGAGAGAGATTCGCGGCTATAACGGCTTGTTGCCATTAATCACGATCGTCGGATGCATCGCCGTCTCTCGTCGTCATCCGCGGTGGTTTCTCGCCGTTGACGAGGCGACTCTCTCCAACATTCTTGCCGGCGCGCTCACTGTCATCCATCATCGCGCTGGCGACAGCCGCGTATCAAAAGCCGCCCCGTTTTCGACTCTGCGTGCATAAACGTGCAAAGAGAAGAGACGAGAGCAGTCTCTCTCTCGGCCGATGTCGAAGTCCGCGCGAAGTCACTCAAGGCAAAACACGAGCCGCCGGCCTTTAGATCTGCGGTTCTCAAATTAAATCGTTTCTCTTTTTCTCTAGCCAGCTCGCGAACTATGATGTCTTTCAAATTTTTATATCATTTTTGTACAATATTTCAAAGCACTTTTATTGCGATTGATGTTGCGCATTGTATTATACGTCAATTACTTAACAGCGAGAGTTAAAAATTGCAATCATAAGACTGCGAATATTTCCGCAGTCTGACAATAAAAGAGATAGAGAGAAAGAGAGGCTTCCCTCTCTCAGGCTTGGGCATCACTGCGTTGGAACGTATGGCAACAGGACGGCCATTAAGAAAATAGATCAAGTTCTCGGCCAACTTTCAAGCCATCCGAATTGAGTTTCCCCTTGCGCGAAGCTGAATCATTTCAGCGCGGCGGAAACCCTTTGATCAGATGATGAATCTTGACTCTCACTCGTCGATGTTTTTCGCGTAGACGATGGTCACAACCGTTGCAAATTAGACGGGATAAGATGTTTTTTTTTTTTTTTCGAAGCCAAATTGTGTTCTCTTTTTCCTCCAATATTGGTCTTCTTCGAAATTCGCGCGCAAATAGTTGACCTCCTTTTTATTTGCGGTTTAAAGACGATGAAAAAAAAAAACGCGATCGATCGGTTACAACGGATTACGGAACATCAACAGATCGGAATGCGGAATGTTCGCGCTGGATATTTCTCTCTTTACGAGACCAGGAAATTAGGAACCATTTCCAGGGCAATTTCCTGCCCTGTAGCGCGCGTGATGCCCTTTCATTCTCGCACGACGAAAGGGCCATCGATACTAATCTAAGCCGCGCAAACTTCATGATGGTGCGCGCAGAAAAAGCAGATGCAACATGCAGCTTCTCCTCCGATCGGTCGATAAGCGCGTCGTGTTAAACTTGAAGAGACGACGCTTTGTCAAGTTGAAAATCACACTTCTATTCGTACTTATAGATTTTTTTTTTTTTCACAATCGAAAGAATCAGAAGTTTCGTAGTTTTTTTTTTAAATTGATAACAATTGAACAGATTGATAATAAACTGATACAAATTGACACAAATTGTTACTCGTAGAAATAAGAATTCAACGTTGAATAAATTTCCATCTGTTTCATGTAGCTTAGAATAAAAAGGACGTCGTGGGCGGCTGAATTCTGATCCGCGTATTATAGTTACACCCTTCTATTGAAGAAGCTCGGATCGTATCAGGACTCCTCCTCGAAGAAAGAAAGAGAGAGAGAGAGAGAGTCAGCCCTTGAGAACTCTAAAGAATATACCTCGCACGGGAGGTCCTTCATTTGTTAGATCTCTGAAGTACAATATCGCGCTTCGGCAGTTTGAAGAGTTGAAAAAAATAAGTGAAATACTGGCTTCTTTCTCATAATCAAATTATAGTTAGCACACACACACACAATACTCGTAAATTCACAAATAATATAAACAGTAATGTAATATAAATTTATTCTTTTATTTTTTTAAATTAAATTAATAACGCGCGCGTGCACACATTTTGTTTTAAAATTCATTCTTTTTCGATTGACAATATCACAGAGGCCGAAATTATATTTCCGGGTATCGCTTTATTAGAAACACCTCATTTGTTTAAGAATCACTCGCGCGGTTTTACTGTTAACATCCGACGTGAGTGGGTTTCCGTACGAGAATAGTTTCCGAGAGCGACTTGTGTGTACGACCCGCGCGAGCGTTTGCGACGGAAACCACAACTGATGAATCACGTTCGAGCTTAATAAGTCAAAGAGAATTGAACAACAATTGCGTGTTAATCTGCTCGCGGATTTTTATTGCGAAGTCGGTTTCAAAAATTTCACACAAGTTAGTGAGAACGAAACTTGCTAAATGTTTGCGACAATATTAAAAACAACAACACAATCAACAAAATTTTAACGCATAAATGTGTATAAATAGATATTTCTACGAGGACTTTTCTTTAGAGAAGTAAAGAGCGAACACAGAGACGGACGTTGCAATCGGTCGGAAATCGTGGGTGGAAAAAGTGATCGGCGCGTTATTTTCTGCGGCAAAGATCGGTATGCGTTATACTCCCAACGCGAGTATAGTTTCAATCCGACGTATCGTTTAATTTCAAGCGCGGCGTTTTGATCCTTTTCATTATGTAAATCTTGCGATGTAAATAACTTACGCGTACGAAGAAGCGCTTGCAGTTTCTTTATCACCAGTTCATCGATCGTTAATTGACACGATTTACGAGCAGCAATGGTCTCGTTAATTTCTCTCTCGACTCGCTTGCAACACCGGCGAGATTATAGAATCATATACGTGTATAGCGCGGTCCTCGCCCACCCTCTTTCTCATATTTCTCGTATGAATCACACACGGACGACGAGAGGCAGGATTGATTTTCGCTGCGACGCGTGTCTTCATCGAACACGACCAGCCGCGACAGATTGTCACGATGAATTCCGGTGCACGTGTATTGCACAGCAATCGAACTTCCATTGCATCAAATTTAAAAAACAATTAGTTAATTATTAGAAAAAAATATTTAAAAAATGTAGAGGTTTAGAAAATGGCAAGCTCGAATTTGTTATAAATTTTGAAATCTTCACGTATGAAGGTGTTTTAATTAACAATACTGTCAATTTTAGTTGACATTGTTCAATTCTTCCTTTCCGCGCCCAACTTGTCTTCGCAAATGGATTCAAAGGCAATTCGAAGCGTGAAAACAAATCCCTGCGCGTTGCGCGCGTCCCGTCCCGTCCTGCTTGCCTCTCCTTTGTCTCAGGGAATTCAATGGCTTCGCCATTTCGCATCCCGAGCAGCTGATAGCGAAGCCAACGACGAACGTAGCTTTCCCACAGTTGCCGCGGCAACTCGTTCCCGCCTTCTTCTCCATTCGTTCGTTCCGTGCGACGAGCAAATGTTCGATCGCTCGGAAAATAACGGACACTTATACACTTCAACGTTCGTTTCCCGAACGGAACTTTTTTTTTTCCAGCAGGCGGAACGCGGGCGGAAAACCGCGACGTTACGACGTTTAACTTGAACACGAGTCGTAAGAATCAATTTTGATGGCACTCGAGAGATGAAAACAAAAAAAAAAAAAAAAAAAAAAAAAACCATTCTTCGTATAACGCGGTAGTTGAACAACACGGTTTCGATACCTTAACGCGGTTTACAAATTGTAAGTAAAATAGAGTTTAACCTCCCGCATTTTTTCAACATGCGCGCTTATGCGAGCCTCGTGTAACGCGATTTATAAAACGCGGCATTTTTCTGTGAAACGGAATATTCACAAGAGAGTGAGTTGTATATTCCAAAAATAATTTCATCCAAGTTCGTGTGTAATTACAAACGAGAAGTAGAATGACGTCACGTTCTCGCGTGTTTTGTAATGTATTCTCGAAACGTTAAATAGAGGCTATAAAAAAACCTAAGTTAAATACGCTCTCGCTCTTATCTCATCATAGTATCGCGTATCGTCTCTCAAGACACGAATAAGCATCCTCAAGAAATGTGAAACAGAATTGAATAATTCAGCAAACATTAAGGGGAGAGACTTGAAAGGGGGAAAACGATCCACGTGGGGAGGACGTGAGTGCGTGAGTCTCAGACGCATTCATCTTCGAGAGCTTACGTCGATGTAGCGGTGTGGTGTACGCAGGCTCCGACCGTGTGTTTCGGACCCGATCCCCTGAAACACGCACCCCGAAAGAGCATCAAACTTTAATGCATTTTCGGGAGCTTGATCAGGGGAAGGAGCGCGGACCCCTACGACCCTCGCGCGCGGCAATCGATAGAAACCTGCTTGTTCAGGGGATGACGTGACATTTCGACGGTTGTAAGCTTTGCAGACGGCGGTTTTATCTTTTTTCCTCTCTCTCTCTCTCTCTCTCTCTCTCTCTCTCTCTCTTTCTCTTTACGGCGCCAGAAGAATCTCCGCTTATTTATTTTTTTTCTACAACCACGATCTGCTTTCTGTTTGACTATTCGATTCGAGCACTCGAGCAGTCGAATGGAGCCCAAAACAAATACTAGGATATCATTAGTGACGTGTTATTGTGTGTTGTATTTTTCTTGTGTTGTCGGTGACACTTGACGAATTTTGTCAAATAAAATCGAAAACAATTTTCGAGTAGAATTTCGTCCCGTAGAAAGAGCTACTCTATGCACATAATATTTTTGAAAATATATATTTCAGAAAATAATATTTCAGAAAGTCATTTTATTTTGAATACTTTAAATCTCCAAGATTATTCGATTTTTAGAATCTATCTATACACTACACTTTTATTTCGCTAGGGGAGGAGGGCATTCTGATAGTTTTCGAATACCTCGGCGCGGACGTGCACTTTACGAAATTGGATTGCGCATAGTTGATCCATGTGAGGATCTTACGCAATGTAATGTGCGTTTCTGCGGAACTTGCGTTTCGCAAGTGGGCCACACGCACGCGTCTCTATGCTCGAGCGCTCATGGCCACGTGTGTGCCAGGAGAGTCACTCCCATTATGGTAGCCGTCGTCGATTGGGGTCGTATCGCACGCGTAATTGCGTCTCCTCACGTATGTCACTCTCCTCGTTGACGCGTGAAGGTTTCGCAACCGTGATCTCTCGAGGGATCGATCAGTCACGATTTCCTTCTGCGTGTCCAATTATTTTTTTTGTACCTCTCATCCATCTATCGGACTGGAACAAGCAGAACGTTATGATGGAGAACGTGAGGATGTAACATACTTCTGCGTAGCCGCAAATTCACCATAACTCTTTATACCGTTCACGCAAAATATAAAAGCCCGGATCGTTTATGCTAAGTACGCGCTGAAAATCACGACACACATTCTATACATATATATATTATTTTTTTTTTATCGGCATTTACTCCCTTGCGTGGCACGCGCGTCGTTGCCTTATTACGTCTCATCTGCGTGGCAAAGCCAGAAAGATTGAATGGCCGCGGCAGATGTTTGATTTTCTTTTCTTACCTTTGATCTGTTTACGCGCGTGTTTATTGTCGAAAGTGTATTCGGCAATAAGAAACAGAAAAAAATTTCATTCGAAGACACAGTAAGAAGAAATTGAGAAGAGTTAATTGAGCGTTCTCTCAATTTATTACGCGTGGAAGTTAAATAAGATTTCTCGGTCATCTTGAGTTCATGCTTAAAAAATACTTTTTCAACGTAAGTAGAATACTTTTGTTTCAACGTAAGTAGAAGAGAGGAGGGAGCGCAAAATAGGCGTCCATCTTCTCGCTGCTGACGTCATCGTTCGCAAGACGACCGGGTATCTCGAGGAGTCTCTCGAAATAGAACTAATTTGAATGCTAAAATGCTACCACAAATGTCGTACATCCCCTCGAATTACACGTTCTTCATCTTAATTTTTTCGAAACAAGCCTCACTCGCGAACAGAACTGAGAAAGGAGAGCATTTTGCTTTTTTTTTTTTTTTTTTTTTTTTTCTAAGTGCGCCTCACGCTCACGTGAGCTCGTTGCGCTTCCGCTTGGCCATTCCTCGTAACAATTCTGCGAACCTCCGAGAGTTTCGAGAGTCGGTTAATCTCGTCCCGACGAAACGGGCGAAGTTTTTGGATGTACGAAATCTCTTTTCTGCGCACAGTTACATTCGTTCAACCGCTTTATGCAAGCGTGTGCAAAAGTCCCGCGGCGAAAGTCAGCGGAGAAAGAAACGAGCCCCGCATAAAGAATCCGCTGCAGACTCTCCCTTGGGTTGTGTGCGCGGCAACAGACGTGGGCCAGTTTTCTCGTGAGAAGAAAGGAAAGAGGAACCGGGGCGTATATATGCAAAATGGAGAGAAAGAAAAAGGAGAAGTGGTCCCTTTCCTCCCGACACTCCTCCTGTTCTACGGCGACAATGAACGTGTGCCGACGTGCACGGAAATCAAGAACGCCATTCGCGAAAACGAACATCTGCCACGTGCGTGCGCGGAGCGGACTTCCGATTTTCGAGTTCTCGCATTCCTCGGATTCGCGACAGAAAGTCGTTTAATGTACGTGCGATTAATATCTGAGCGATAATATCTACACTTGCCGTCGAAATTACGGCGCTCGCTCTCATTATCTGGTCGCCATATTATTTTTCTGAACTGTTTTCTTCGCGGGAAAAAAATTGTTTTTCCGAAAAATTTCTCGATCAAATCGAAGAGAGAGAGAGAGAGAGAGAGAGAGAGAGAACGTGATTTTGAGATCTTGTAAAAAACAGATATTTCGAATATCGAAGAAGAGAAAAGAGCGCGCACGTATTATTCTTCGGTCGTAACAGTTGATACATATACAAATATGTGCAAGCGTGCACGCAGGAGGAGGTTAGCGTTAGGGTCTCCGTAAGTTCGGCATGAGTATATCGCGAGACTGGTTTTTCATGGTTTGCGATTCTGGACAATACGCAAAGCAATTTCGCATGCAAGTGTGGTACGTGCGCGATATGTGTCGTGAACGTTAAAAGCTCGTGCCGTCCTCACGATATATAAATGTCCTTCCGTGAATACAGCGAGTTTCATTCAGTTCTCGATCTCGTTTCACGCGTTGTACAACGCGTTTTCACCGCGACGTACAGATGTGCAATAACATTAGTCTTTTTTCGCGCGAGAGAAATATAATCAGGTCTTTTTTTCATCTAACGCAGTTCATGTCACTTTAAGAGTGTTCGGTTGTAAACTTAAAATAGTCCAAACTTTTGTCGCGATATTTGCATTACAAGAGATAAAATTTTTTAATTACTATAAGTAGTCACGCGAGTTTTGTATATTTTACTGCCGTAAGACAATTGCCGTGTGTGTGTTGTCGTTAACATAAAAAAAAAAATTAAATTGTAATTTTATTTACTTGGTTTTTTCGTGTTAAATCTTTGTTATCGCGGAAAAGATCGAAATGCACGAGATGTCGCAAAGCGGAAACATGAAAAGTGTACGCAGCGTGTGTGACAATATGAGAGAAAGGAAGTAAATCCTTCGTTATATCTCGGCGCATTTCTCGGAACGTTCTTACGTAGTACATACAACGTTGAGATTACGTTTTGAAGCACGCGATAGGCTTTGCCTGAGTAAGGTGATTCCACGGTGAAACCTTAATAACTACGCGGGACCCCCAACAAACCAAAAACCGTGACCCGTAACCGGATAGATATTATAATAAATGATAGCTTTAACTAGGGTTCGAACCACGAAAGGTCTTCCCCCCCTTTCCACGCTCAGATTGCGGAACAGAAAGACGTCGGAACGTAGTTTATACCAGAGGGAGGGACATTACACAAATATTTATACATATGTGTATAGAAAACACGATAATCTTTATTATTAATTAATATTTCTTAGTTTACGTCTCGCATAATATTTTATATCAATGTGTGTAGATGAGATGATGATCATATATCGGATGTAATTTTGATTTTATCATATCGTCTTAGAACTATTATTAATTATTATTATATTTAATTAGAGAGAGAGAGAGAGAGAGAAAGAGAGAAAGAATTGTTTATATATATATATATATAATGTTGAAATGAGAAAATAGTATTTTTTTATGACTCTACATATACCGCGGATAATCACGAATTAAATAACAATACCGTCGCCTTATATCTTCATCATTTCGATGACGCGAAATCAATAGACATTATTATCGGCGCAAAAAAAAAAACCGTCGCAGTTACGTTTCACGCGTTTGCACGTGGACATTATGAGTCGTGGCAGGCATAAATTATGGGATTTATTAAGTTTCCGGAACGTGTCCGTTACCCGACATTATTGTAGACGACGATGTCTCGGTAATGACAGCAAATGGTCTTCTAAACACTATGGTCGACGGCAACGGAATTTATTCTCGACGAAACCGTCGAAGAAGAAGAAGATAAAGACGAAGACGGAAGAGACGGGCATCACGAAAATATCTGGCATTAATATAGAGGAGAATCCTGTTATACGTTCTCTAAAATTTCTGTTGTCATTGTTCTCTAGCAAATTTAAAAATTGTCGGTAATCGACGGCAAATTGTTCAAAACTTTGATGGGGTCCTCGCCGATTGAACATCGAGGATTCTCCAAAAAAATCGCTCGGCAATTACGCGAAGTGCCTATCTGAGACCCGTTGCAAGGGAAAAAGATGACACACGCTCGGCTTAGAACTTTTGTTTGAGAATTCCGACGAAATACGGACGCGAGATAACGACGCGTCTCGCACGCGATCACGAGGAGGAGAAGAGTTCGACCGCAAGAATAAAGTTTCCAGATGTCGTCGCGTTTCCGAAGAATAATGTACGGCAAACTGTAATTTGCGATCCATCTCGTGACGACATAAGCAGTCTCCTCGGTAATAGCATCTCCTCCGAAAATCTATTTCTACGAAACACGCGTATACTCACGTTCGACGAGTTATTTCGCCCTCTTTCCGTCGGCAAGGAATTTCGACAGCTTTTCTTTTTACTGTCGGAAGTACCGTTTTCTCGAAAAAGAAACTAATTGCCAATAACATGTACGTCTGATTTGTACTAAAAACAAATTTGCGATATTGTCAAACGAAACGCAGAATTTTTGCGGTCCGAACTTTTTTTAAAC
>QVOB01013261.1:0-12167 GCA_014839585.1 Pseudomyrmex concolor
CGAATATTTTCTCTTTAAATGTGTAAAAAATGGATATTTTGCACGATTCGCGATTAATATCAGCACAGAAAGAGATTACTATTATTATTTTTTTTTTTTAGCGGAGATACAATCACATGCACTGAAAAAAGAGTTTTGTTGAGATAACCAAAATTTGGTAAATCAAATCAAATAAAGTGTTTTGGAAACCAAATTTTGGTTAAAATTTGGTAATCTCAACAAAACTGTTTTTTCTGTGTGATATACCGAATTCGCACGCTAGTCCGCGATATCTCGGCGATATTTCTCGCTTCTTGCGCAAAGCTCTCTCATTTTGCCCTTTGAATTTCCGGTGGCGGATTTCACAGGCGGATTTCACAGGAGAATGTGCGTTGTGCACGTACGCACGCACAGAAGCGGCCCCGCTGTTTCGCGCGTCGCGCCGTTTCGCCGGGATTTCGAATGAATAAATATTGTCTAAACCGCGACAGTGGGTCCTCGGGGGGCGCGTTGCCCCTCGCCAGCCGCCCCACCTGCGCCATCATTTCACGGTCGTTCCGAAATTCGTGACTTTACTTCCGCTTACTATACACTCGCGGCGCACATCGCTGCGACGGGTGCGTTGAACCTTTTCGAAGGTCGTCGTACCTTTCTACGTTCGTGACTTGCTCGGCTTCGTGGATCGACCTTAATCTCTCGCCGGTTCGCGACGGCTCGTTCACCTCTTTTTTTTTCTTCTCCCTTCTATCTCTCTCTCCGGCTGTACTCGAAGAAGCTCGATGATGTAATTAACGTCTGGCTACGCTAATTTTCGCAAGGTGAATCGAACTAAAAATACTCTCATCAAAGGCTCGTCGAAGAAAAAAAACTTCCTTTCTAGGGAAGTCGCGCGTCCAACTTTGTCGATGATGAGCGAACGAAACTCAAATGCGGTTGCAGAAAAATGATAATTGGTTCCACTATTTTTATCTTCTTACGGGGGATTTTTTAATTTCTCTCGCTAGATTCGCGTTTCTTTCTTTTCAGATTTAAATTGAAATCGGACAGAGTTTATTCAAAGGCAGCGGACAAATCAGAAATAAACACACGAATTTTTTTGAGTATTTCGTAAATGGAAATCCGTGCAAGTGAAACTCGCAGAGATGACACTCAAAATAATGGGTCCGTTTTGGCCGTTCGTCAACGGCCTCGTTTATTTTTTATTTCTTCTTTCGTGTTCACAAATGTGACGCGCACGATTCCGAATAAGAGTTTAGCGTCTCGCGCGCGAACGAACCGATTTGCAAGCCCATAACGAAGCTAACGATTCCGACGCCTGATTAGTGCGAAATTTGTAATTCCCGTCCATCTTGCGTGGAATCCGATAGTTGAAATAGACGATCGCTGAATAATTCGAACAGAAGTCGGAATGCGAAAGAAGAAAATAGTAAGATTTGTAATAGTAAAGTTTTAGAATTATAGAAACATCTTAATGTTTCTCTACAAATTTATATTACACAAACAGTTTTCTGTATAAAAAAAAATATATATATATTTGTATATCGTGTTTTCTATTTCTTATATATTTTTCGTTCAAATATATACGTGCATATCTCTGTATCATGCATATCCCGCAATCGTCGCCGATCGAAAAGCCATTTTCTCTCCCTTCTGCTCTCTCACCCACTTTAAAAACGGCGGGGAGGAAGGGAGGGAAATTACTTTATCTGTCTAGGCAGATGATATGGTACACGAACGACGACCGAAAATGGGATTTTGGCCGCGTCGGATTCTCTCTCTCTCCTCCCCTCTCCTCTCTCTCTCTCTCTCTGTTTGCGGTAACCGACAACTACGCTGACAATGAAATCGAACCTGTAGCCGTAAACGGACTAATTGCAGGGATAATAATTATTCCGGGAACTAGCGCAGGGTTGCGGAGGAGAGAGATGAGTTTCCGTACACTCGCGTTTCCAGGGTTTATCATCGACGCGAGCGTTTCCGAACATTATTTAGCTGATCATTCTGATCGTTTCTCCTCCCTCGTCTCCGCACTGATTGCGGTGAAATTAAAACCGAGATCAACCGAGATCCCGGCTCTCTCTTCTCCTTCTTTAATGAGACCTCGGGCCATATTTATGTAATAATTGAAACTTAACACGAGATTGGATGTAATGATGTTTATCTTTAATTATTCGAGCGGTTTTCTTTCTCTTTTTTTTTTTTTTTTTTTTTTTTTTTTTTTTTTTTTATTTTCACAATTTTTGAAACAACACACACACTGCTCGTCAAAACTGAGTTTTTGTTTTCTTTCTAATTTCAGGGCTGTCACAGATCCGAGGGATGGCAGAAGAGTAGCCTTAAAAAAACTGCCGAACGTCTTTCAAAGTCTCGTGAGCAGCAAGCGAGTCTTCAGGGAGTTGAAAATGCTTTGCTTCTTCAAACACGATAACGTGAGTGGTATTATTTATCGGGTCTGCTTCAGACATGATCGAAGAACATCATTGCGAAAACACAGCAAAGACGGTAAAATACCAATCGGAGCAAATGCGAAAACACAAAGAAACGCGCGATTCTCTTTTACGTCACTGAATAAGATAGTCGATACTTCACTGTTTCTAGAGACTGTAGCAAAATCTTCATCGGGAACGAGTCTAAAGTTTTTCCACGTTAAAGATGTAATATTAAACTGATGAAAACTTTCGAACACCTAGCTTGCAATAATTATTTGAGTCTATATTACGGAAAGAATATCCTTCTCTTTGGAAACATCAGTAAAATAATTCCTGTCATAAAATAACCATAAGCATAATAATAGACTTCTTATTTTCCGCTTTTGTAAGCAACCTACATGTCGTTTAGCATTTGGACGAACGCCCGAGAAAATGTCCTGTATATGTCGCGCAGTTGGCGTACTGGAAATTTCCGTCTTTTATTTCCCCCGAGGACGAGAGACCGCGCGCGTCTCGTCTTCCTCTTCGCAACTTCCGCTCGCTGAATCGCGTTGCTTTCTTTTTTTTTTTCTTGCACCACAGAGAGACGCGGAATCGATCGCATTTTCTCCCTCGTCCGGTCAGAATGAGATACTCAATCTCTTCCTGTGTCTCCGCTTCTTGCAGGTCCTTTCCGCGCTGGACATCCTTCAGCCGCCGCACCTGGACTTCTTCCAAGAGATGTATCCTTTTTTAAACACTCGTGTTCGAAGATACTCGCGGAGGATAAATCTCGAGTACATGATTCCGAGCAGGTGAATTCTCCTGTCGACGATCGAGGTATAATTTTTGCAATGCGTCCAGTTTCTCTCGTAGTTCGAGAGATTTTTTTTACGACGGAGTTTGAGACGCCGAAATTAAAGCAAGTTTTTTTTGCATTAGATTTTAATTTAATTTGCTCGATTTAATCCGAAGTTCGTAAATTGCTTTTCTCGTTCGGACAATACAATACATACAGAGAGACAGAAGTGATTCTGCATATTCCGCGAGAATTTTTCCGAGGATTCACGACAAAAAAATTTTTTTTCCGCTCTTGTCGACCTCTCGTCGAACGAGCGTCTCGGAAGACGCGGAAACTTTTAATCGCCGGCAATTAAAAGTCACACAGGTCACGATCGCAATTCTCTGTGAATTCCTTTCCCGATAGAAGAGGGAAAACTCTTCTCTCGCTATCTCGAATAATTGCCGTTCGACAAATCTACGTTTTCCTGCCTTCGACTTTTTTTTGCTTTGTTCTTTTTCTCTCTTTTTTTTTTTAACTCATTATTTTACATCTCAAACGCAAAATCTCAGAAATTTTACGGATGTGAAATCGTTCTCGCAAAAGCTCACATTTTACCGTACTTTGTTAATGTAAGAAAATTGCCAAACGGTTACGCGAAAAGAAGCGACGTTTTTCATTCGTCGTCGTACAAGTGATAGACATTAAAAGATAATTTTCCGGTTGACGGCGAAACAAGAAGTTATTGCGGTGGTCGAGATGAAGTTCCTGCGGGATTACTCGTCTTCGCTTTAGATGCCATTCAGCGCGGATCGTATAATTGAGCGAACGATCCATCGATCGATAGGTTAAATGAACGGGAATGTTCACAGGCAGTTAATCTCGATCGCGACGCGAGAACGATAAATCAGTCCTCTTCACGTTCTCTTTCATTTCTACCTTCTTTCTCTTTTCCGGGTCTCTGACACATCTCGGAACCCCCACCGGAGAGTGTTTCTCGAAAGTATGTAAATCATCATTAATAATAACGCTATTTTTTCGTCATCTTATTTTTTTCTCTATTTTCTGCAGTCGGGTGTAAACGAGTAGAAATCGCGGGATCGAATTTGATCCGGTTAGAAATGAAAACCAGTAGTTAAATAAAAATAAATAAGAGATAAGTCAATAAATAAACAAGCGGATGACCATGAGAATAAACAACATAAATCCATCGATAAATAGATAAGCAGACGAAGAGAAGTTAATAAACAAAACCCGGGCAGTCGCGCGGATCGATAAATTTTCTCACAGTCGGGAAGCGACATTAATCGCGTCGACAAATAAATAATCGTGGCGCAAATTGCGCGACCGCGGAAAATCCATCGATAGAGAGGCACCGCGCTCTCTAACTTTTCCCGCTCTCTCCTCCTGCTGTTTCCCCCGATCGTTCCCGCGATTTAATTCCGCGACCCTCCAACCGCGAGTCGGACGATCGATTCTAATTTCGTCCGCATGAAAAATTCAGCGCAGCGCCAAAGTTTGAAGCGCACCGAAACGCAGCCGCCTAATTTCTAATTAAGGAGCGACTTCCGATTAGCTTGCGTAACATGGAAATCACCGACCGCGGTATTAGATTAAAGTCGCGTAAATGAAAGGGATCGCTCTAAAGATTTTTTGTCAAAAAATTTCGTTAATGTGCATTTAGCATTGTCATCAATTTTTAACGCGTTTATATTTTGCGTTGTTTTGTATTTCGTTTTTACACTTTCATGTCTTCCGATTATATCCTCGTTTTGCAGTTTATTTTTCACTGCGAGAAATTGAGAACTTGAAAAGTAATGTAGAATTCAAAATTATGACGCGCGATACAAGATCGCAAGCAAGATGTTTTCTGTACCCGCAGTTGCGACTTCTTCGCGGACGGCGAGTGCGGTCACAGTTTTCAATTGTTTAACAAGAAGATATACATCATGTGTTCCGGTTCCGCTTGATCGGACCAAGTGAAAACGGTTTCCGTCTGAGAAGGACAATGAACACCATGAATACGCCATGGCGCGTGCTCGGGATGAGTTTGCTCGATGGTAATCATGTGGATTATTAATGCGCACGCCGCAGCGCGCCATTGATACGTCGATAGTACGCCATTAGCAGCGGCTGCGGCCGCCGACTGTACACCGCCCATGCATATACTCCGCCGTTGCGCCCATCGCCGTTTACAATGTCGCGTGTACCTGATAACCATAACTTCTCTCTGTGACGTCGCGCGGATACGGTGCGGATCCACGCGGCATGTCCACCCCTCGCGTGCGATTATCAAGCTGATTTACATGCTTGTTCTTAATTTCCGCGCGATCGACGCAACATCCGTCGCTCTTACGATGATTGCGCCACACGCGAGCGTTTCCGCTCCGGAAAAAAGCATCTCAACCCATTTCGTTTCCCAATTTTGTGTAAGAGCGTTATAACATATATAACGATGCGCGAATTATTGAATTACAATGAACGTCAATTAAATGGATATTAATTATCATGTAAAGTTAAGTGGATCGAATTAAATTAATAAATCGACAATTGTGACGATTAACATTACCACGCGAGTTTTCGTCGCGCGAAGGAAAGGTTTACTTCGAATTTTCGCCAACTTCCGTGAATATAATACAACAAATTTTCCGCAGCGCTCGAGGAAAAGCAGCCGCACGTATTGCGGTGAAATCGAGCGATTACGATCGATTTGATTTACGGGACACGCGCATGAGTTGCATCGACTCGACGAGGAAAGAGAGAGAGAGAGAGAGAAAATGAGAGAAAAGAGAGACAACGTGGATTTGATTACGTGTTATAACAACGCGCGTTTTTACCGCGCTATTTCAAGAGAGACACGTAATACGCGAAAGGAAAGAAGGCCCGCATGACGTTCTCGCGACAATCGCCGGCGTCCGCCCGTATCGCATCGGAGAAAAATGATACGACGAGTAAAACTTCCAGTTCCCGCCGGGCTCATTATTCCACACGTGCGCTCGCACGTGTGTAACGAGCGTGCGGGTTATCGTTTACGAGAGCCGTGCACATTGTGGGGATTAAAACGAAATGGGATTCGATTTCTCCTAGATTTCCTTGCGTTAATTTCCGTCGTTTAACAATCTTCTTCGTTTTTTCTTATAGGGAAAAGAAGAAAAGTATTTAAAATAACGTCCGATTTGGGCGTTACTTCAACATAACTCGATTCCTCTTCCTCGCAGCTTTTCCGCGAGATCGAATTACAGTGGTTTTAATTGCACCCGGGCAGGTTACATCGAGTTCGAGTTTGACGGTTTGAAACAAGTCCTCGTACAAAGAAACCGACTCTCTTCGGATGTACAAAACTAGCCCTTGTAATAAATATTCCCTGGACTTCGGACGTGCGACGTCTTAATAATTAATCAGTGTCGATAATTAATCAAAACATTTCGCGCAATAATTTGTCCAATAAAATTTTAATATTGAAATTGTTCTACAGGGTGTAACTAACAGTATCGAAATAGAAAGTTAACACATCTTTGTGTGTTTGTTTTTAGATGTTGCGCGGCAATTTAAATACAATCGATCGATCGATGCCTTCGCGATTCCGCTGGAATATAACGAATCCGCGTGTTTTACCGCGTGATTAATATTAGTCGTGCCATTACGTACAACCCACTCTTTTTAATCCATTAACGGCTCGGTACTCGCACGTGATCATTGTTATGCTAATGTTCCGATATTTTTCGCTGTAACCGGCGTGCCGGGATCGACGTAACACATTCGCGGAAAACGATTGCTTGATTTTGAACGGGAAATGAAGAGTGTTAGTGTTCTAAAGAATAATTGACCCCCTTTTCAATAGATTTGAATCTCTCTTATTTGTTTAACAATACGTTATGCCGTTCGCAATAATAAAAGTGAATCGATAACTCTCGCAAGTTTTTGTATAAATTAGATATTCTCTACAGGCGCGCTATTGTTATTGAAAAATATTGAAAAAATAAACATTTTAAAAGAAACGTAAAAAAGAAACATTTTGCATGTACTGACATTGGATCTGACGAGTACGTATGTACATTTATTTTTGAATATCCGCGAGCATCACCGTTTCGTGCACTGACGTTTCGTATTTCCAATGACAATGCGTGCCGGAGGTTGCATCACATTGCCCTCCCACGTTTCACCCGAGAGAGCGGGCGGCGGGAAATCGCCGAAGAAAATCGGAGGCGAGCGAGCGGACGACCGCGGGTGAGAACGAAAAACGCCTCTCGCGTCGACCTGGATAGGTTCCGGCGCGGAAAAAGAGTTTCCGGCGAGAACGAGGCGCGCTCGAACAAGGCTCTCTCTCTCTGCTCGCTCCGCTCGTATCTCGCATTGTCTCCTTATGGTAATAGCGAGATCCGCACTCGTGTGTTTCCGCTCGTTTGTTTGTAACTTCGGTTTACCTCCGCCTTATTTTCGACCCTCGAATTCACTCGCCTCGTCGCAATTTCTTCGCACCGAATTTAAAAGATTCGTGAAAAAGATGAAAGTCATATATACTTGCAAGCGGCAAATAGAATATTTTATTATGCGAAAATTAGCAATTTTTTTTATTTAAAAAGTGTATAAAACAGAAATTTCACGTTTCTAGTTGTATGTAAAATTTGATATATTTCTGTGAACACCGACTTCGTCTTATCATTTGCATTGTAGTTTGATGAATCATGTTTAAACGTGATCGATGAGATATTTTCGCGCGTTATCGATTTGCGTTAATCTTCTCTGTCTCTTTTTCGATCGGTTACGTCAGCCGCGTATCTTCGCCGATTCACACCTTACTCACCACGCGCGATTAAGCGGACGAGTAACGACATTTCCGTTTCTTGTGCAACACGAGAGATCGGTTTACGTGTTGCTTATTAACAAATAGATATCTGGCGAAGAAAGATCCGCGGGGGCGTCTTCTCTAACTCTCTGCCTCCTGTCTCGGAAAAAACGAGAATCGCACGCACACGCGGATTCCCACGCCGCTATCCACTTGCGAAAGACGAGACTCTTTACACTGACGTGTTAGAAATTATATTGGAAAGCGAGGGAGAAGAAAAAAAAGAAACACAATTTATTCACTTGTTTCGCGGCTTTGCGCTTTTCACAGTCAGTGCGCATTTTGCACATCTGTGTACAAAAGAGAAAGTATATATGACGGTCAGAAAAGTAATGCTACAAAAAATACTTCTAAAACGCAAAGATGCAAGTTATATAAAAAAAACTTCTTTTGATAAACACCGAGTACGAGGCAAATAAGGATGTTTTAAATTTTAGATGTTTCTTGGCATCAGAAAAACACTATATAGTTAATTTAAAAAAAAATAAGTTTTTTTTTTCTACAGTCACGTCGATTTAAGCGAAATGTCAGGAGCAACGGTATGCGCGGTGCAACGATTTAACATTCTTTTTGACGTTTTTCATGTTGCCGCGATGTGATGTGAATAATTTTCTATTTCTCCTTTAGTCATCCCTTTTAATGTGAGTTATTCCCTTTGAGTATCGATGCGCGGTATTTAGAGCGCGCGCTATTAATGAGGACACTTTGTGACGCGCGCGCACTATATGCTGTTGAATGATAAAACCGCACACGCAAAAACCGCGAGCAAAAAAAAAACCTGTCACAAAGTGTGTTTGTGTGTGTTTGTGACCAAGTGAACACCTGGTCTTTTTATTCACATCTCTATATCAAGTTAATTTGATTTCTATTCGTTGAGCTTAATTTTCTTTGACTAACGTGAAATTAACAAGATCGACGTGGGAAATTACATTTCTTCTTGTAAAACACTTTGCTCTAAAAATTTATCGAAGTACTGATTTTTGAGATACGGTCGGTTTCGAAATAAACGATTACTGACGCGAACTGCTGGAATTTTTTTCTCATCAGTTCCGGAATATCTCGAGGATCGACGAAATAAGAGGTCGTCGCGACGCCGAGAGAAAGAGAGAGAGAAAGAGAAAGAGAGACGCGGAACTTTATTGATTATCTACCAGTCGGGCGTTGTGGATGGCGCCTAACGCCAGACAGCGAAGGACAGGATAGCGCGCGGATTCTTAAACAAAACTGTTAATGCGTAATTTGTCCAAAACACAAGTTAAAAAAAAAATAATAATAATCCCGTGTGATAATCTAAAATTGTGCGTTCGCATGTGTAGTGTCAGTCTTACATCGGCGTCCTCCTGCGCTCGTCCCGATATTTTTAATCTAATTGCGTGTCCGGTATCAAAAGTACAGATGTCAATTTTTTACGACGCGAACAGAAATGACAAAACAAACACAACAACTACCCGTGCATATTAATTTGCGACAATTTTGCCAGACTTGAAACACGAGATTGTTGCAAGTTGGTTTTATATTTCCGAGCTTGATTGCAGCTTCTTCCCGTCGTGCGTCCAGCTTCTTCGAGGCGTATCGAGTATCGCGCTCTGTGGGTATCGATCGCACGTGGAGTGTTCGGTCGAGCTGTGGAGGGTCCTTTGTTCGCGTTTCACCTCCCGTTTCCTACCATTTCCTTTTTCCCTTTCTCATTTGACGCGCGTGTATAAAATATTATCAAATACCTATCACTCTGAAATAATGATCAAAACCGAATTATATACGCGAGCGAGAAAAGAGAGAATCAATTGGCTTCTGTAACGATTAGAAGCTAATTCGAAGCCGTGTTTTATCTCTATCGACATGCATGAAAAATTCATCATTAAATTTAAAAAGTTTTCTCTCGCTTTCTATATCTTAGAAAAAAAGTGCACAGCTTTTTCGATACATGAAGTCGAAGAAAAAGCAGGTCAATCGCTTTTCCAGGACGATTTCTGCTCGGGTCGAAAATAGGAAGAAGAAATATGGAAGATCGTTACACCGCAACATCGTTCGCGTTTTTTATAACGTTGCAAAACCTTCGCCACGTTCGGAATCGATAGTCGTCGATTGAGTCTCAACCGGTTGGAAGTCCTTCTAACAGCGTCCTCACGTCGAGACGCGTCCGGGACGCTTTTAAATTTAACGGGATCGCGGGATCGATCACGCGCGGTGCCGCATAAGATTTATCGCCGACATTCTTTTCTCTTCTCGAATACAGATATATCCCGGGCGCGTGAAAATCGGCGGCGAGTCCTCGCCTGAATCTCTCCACGAGCTCTTGCACAATGGTTCGCGATTGAAGGTGACGGGCGAAAGAATTTATCTCGCCGCGAAGGGCCTTCATTTTGCTCGCGCTAAATAGACGCCGGCCGCGCGCGCGACTTGAAATTTATACCGCGCGTTCGGTAAATCCCCCCGGCGGGAGATTCATCGCGAAAGTATTTAAATATATGCAAAATCGGACGAGCGAGCACCCCTCCTGGGAGGGAAAAGTCGCGGAAGGAAAAGTCGCGGGAACTGATTCTCTATGCGGTTCTCCCGGTTTTTTAAACGAAGCACGCTGTGTCACGAGTATAATTAATCTCTCTCTCTCTCTCTCTCTCTCCCGTTCCGCGAGTTCGTTGCATTTATGCAACAACTGTTCTCTCGAAATCGCGCCCAGATATTATTAGTCAAGATGTTGGACGGAGATAATAATACACGTATATGTGAATAAGATGACGATTGTCGCTTGATAACAAAGATCGTATTTAAAAATCGCATTCGAATTACAAATCGCCGCAGGAGAGGTTGCGTCATTTTTTTTTTTGCGATCGCGAGAGAAGTAAGATTATCGAGAGTTCTGTTTCTTTCTCTCGAAGTCGTTTCGCGCGAGTCGAGTTCGAACTCGGTTGACCGGTCGGACGAGCCGGATCGGCCTTGCTCGAATACTTCCAAGTCTAAGCCTCCATCATCATCATCATCATCATCAACCTTGTCGTCGTCTTTGTTGGCAACTTCTTTGTTGTCCAATATAACAAAAAAAAGACGCTGTGCCAGTGCTCGTTTCTGAGACACAAACGTTTCGAACATCCAACACGGCAAAGTTTACTTTGTGTACTTGCAAAAATATGTTGATCTCAATCTTCAAATAAATCGCGCGAGATCACTTTCTCGACATTTTCGCCGGAAAGAATAAAATTAATTGCTCGTAGCTTTGATTCTTCTCGAAAGTATTACGGTGGGATATAGAGGATTACAACCCTTTCGCGCGCTATCACACCCTTCAATATATCGCCATTGCAAGATTCGCGGCTTCTTCGCGAGAGAGATATGGGACTCCGGAGTCTTCAGGATTCTTCTTCCCTGAACCGGTACCGGATGAGAGAAACGAAGAGAGAAAAGAAATAGGAAGGGAAGAGAAGACGGGAGAAAACGGCAGGATACTCAATTCCCTTCGCGCTCGCTCGCTTGGCGCGGCGCGGAGCTGGGAGAGAGGATGCTAGGGGCAACTCTCGCTTTGTCCAGGAACCGGTCGACGTGCCTACCAGGAGGCAGGCAGGCAGGCACGCATCGATCCGCCAATCGCGCGGGCGCTGCTTTAAGCACTCTGCACAATGCCGACGACGAGAGCTTTCCGACAAAATTGCGCTTTAATCTGATACTTCCCAACGTTAATACATAACGCTATTCTATTTTTTTTATATACTAAATACATTTTTTTTATATAAAATATTTTTGTCACGCGTTTGTCTTCTCGTAGTGATGGACGCGTCAGAAGACTCTCCGATCGAGGTCTTTTCCAAATGATTTTTCTCTGATTCTCTCGCAGTTGTTTTTTTCTTTTTTTCACGATTCGAAAACTCGGTTGACCGGTCAGACAGCCTAGTTCGATCTTTTGAATTCTGGAAACTCCCTCGGTAAGCGATATCGCTTCCGGTTATCGTTTCTCGACTGTCACGTTGGTTGCGCGCCTTCTTGGCATAATGCAGACCGCAAAAAAAGGCGTTTTCTCGCCAATATAATCCGATATAAAGTTTTATATTTATAGATAAAAAGAAAAAATCCATCGTAACAAAGACAAGCAAAAGAGAAATAAGTTGTGAATTGCGAGAGGAGAAAAAATTTATCTTATCTTTAAACTCTACCTAAACTA
>QVOB01013269.1:0-10563 GCA_014839585.1 Pseudomyrmex concolor
AGAAAGAGCGAAGCGAATCTCGCGCGCACACCTTCCTCGTTTGGGGAGGGTATGGGGAGGATCAGTTCGATGAAACCCACCTCGTTTTCGATAACGACTGCGATTCTCGGAAGAATAACCCTCGGAGAGGTGATCGACGGTCCGAGCCAGAGGGGGAGCGAGGATAGAAATCGAAAGGGCGAAAGAGCGATGGAAAGACAAGCGCGCACCGAGCGAGGACTCTCTCGTACGAATAACGAGAGTTTAATTCGATGGATTGCCGTGCCGAGGTTATGGTTAACCCGAGAACGATGCGGCCCAACGATTGACCCATCCGGTTTAAATTCTCGATAATAAGAGCAGATGATTCGCGTGGAAATGCGCACGCATTCCACGCTCTTCCACGAATAAAACTCGCAGGAATCATCATCATCATCTTGCGTGTGTAAAATAATAAATAACATCAAGTGGATAAACGCGTTTATTAAAATTCGATCGTTAAAATATTTAATCATTGCGCAATTTATTTTATTGACGCAGATTTTACATTCGTCGCGTTTTTTTTACTAAAAATTATTCTCACGTTAATCAACGTTTATGGATCTATTTGCCTACTCCGTAATATATTCATGGTAAACTCTACTGCGTACACATACCTAAGCAAACTGTGAGAAACAGTTTGGATATCTTCACAAAGGTATCTCCCGCAAAGCGGCAGATACCGCAAATTTGCTTCGTTAAGCGACGCCTCGATCGCGTCATCTCCACGCAAATCGTTTGAAACTTAGAACATCCGTAGGGAAGCACCTTATCTCTGTGCATGCCGAGCAAAGAGAAAGGGAGCGAGCGGAACGGCGGGAGGTGAAGAGCAAAGGAGGTTTTCCGAAGGTTATCTTTCGCGCCAGCGGCCGCCCGCGCCAGGCAATTTCCGGGTTGGCTAGAACTTGCTTCCGGCTTCTAAAACTGCCTGTAGCGCTTTAACACCCTCGACGCTTTCCCCGGAGAGACGAAAATCAATGAAGGCCCGCGATTTAACCGGAGCGTCAGTTTGTATTCTGCGATCGCGCGCGCGGCTCTTAAAAAAGCTGCAAAATATCTATTGAAAACATATTTATGGAAAAACACGCGAATAATTGTCCGAACACTTGTGTAGTTCGCGAAAAATAACAAACACTAAAAAACGCACGTCATGAACGATATTTAAATAAATCAGCTTGTCCAGCAAAAAATTATTCAGAAAAATAAATCAGCTTTCGAATTGTATTTTATTTTATTTTTATGTAAAATAAAAACAATAGTTTTATCTATGTCGCGCGATTTTTACATACACATGTATACGTTCTATTTTTCAATACTGTTCCATTTTATCAAATGGAAATTGCTTTAACTTTTCAATATTTTGTACTTTGCTCAAACTGCATGTTGGTGCGCGTCCGCTGAAAATGTCAAATCCGCCGGACTCGTTTATAGAGCACGCAAATCCGCATTCAACGAAGATTTACAGACGAGCGAGTTTGTAATCTCGGATGGACGTAATTCGGAAAACGAGCGGGATGCAGTAAACGCGTAAATCTCATAAAACACCTTTTCCCGTGAAGCTTTAAACGCGCCGTGCTTCTCCGCGGAGCGAAATTGCATTCGATTGTATTCGGGAAGATTGGCCGAAAGCCATTACGTAACTAACTAGTAGTAGCTCTATCTAACTTCCACGCGAGTAGGCAAGTGCCAACGAATGGCCAATTAGCTGCAATTAGGGTTAGCCTACTTCCTAAACAGAACCGAACCGAAATGGCTCAAATGGCTCAAACCCATAGCGTTAGTTTTTCTCGATATTTGGTGTTTTTTTTTACTGATTTTTACAATTCGCGGGAAAACAAAATGTAAAACAATTTAATGACGTACAATACATATATATTGAAATTCGAATAGATCCGTCCATATGTTGCACATCCGCTCGTTAATCACGTCTGCGAACTCACTGAATCGTCCTCGCCGCGGAGACAACAATGTGATTATCCGGCGCGGTACTTACACTCGACAATTTTCAATTAACTTAATTTGATGTCCTTTGTTCTCTCTCTCTCTCTCTCTCTCTCTCTTGTTCGTGTGTCTAATGACACCACTTAGAGTTTACTGCGATATTTAACAATGCAAAAATTGAAGCTATTAAAAACCATTCATAATGGAGAAAGTTTGATTATACTCTAAGCACGCGGCTGCGCGAAAAAAAAAATTGGATGGATACAAAAATGCAGAGCGAAGTATGTACTATGCACTTTATATCCTTGGCAACTACCGCGTGATTTTATCTATTGTTCAAACGAGCCAACATTATTCGCATTAGACAGTCCGCCGAGCCAAAATAAAGTTCATCGATAAAAACTTTTTTCTTCGATTCTCCCCCTCTATCTCTTTTCCGCTTACTTCATCGTTTTAACCACCCGACGAGTGTCGGTCGAGCGAGCACCCGCTTGAAAATAACTTCCCGCCCAATTACGCGACGACCTCTTTCGAGCCCGGCTAATACCGCGCCTCGTCCAAACAGCTTCGCAGTCCAAGCTGTCTCGGCCGGAGGAAGACTCGAGTCCGAACCTCTAATTGAGATCATTTCGGCTCGGTTTGCGTCAATCTAGAGTTTGCCGCGAAAGTTTTGACCGATCGCCCGCACTCCGCGCGATTCCGCGTTGCCGATCGGCGTAACCGCGCGCGTCTTCGCCTCGAGCGAATCGCGTCGCGTTTCAACGTCGCGATGACACTTCGCGCGATCGTCGTCGCAACGTCACAGCCGTCGATCGATGACGAACGCGCGACGCGCACGTCGAGTTTCATCGCCACGCGCCCCAAACGACCCCACCGTGCCCGTTAATTCAGACAATTTGCGACCGTATCTCCCGCGCGCGTCCCTCTCTGCCAAGTTTCTCGTTACGGTTCTTCTCTCGCCCCCGCCCGATTAAATCCAACTCTCGTTCTTTCGTCCCCAAACGCCGCTCGGTCGCGTCTTATACCGCCTCGACTCCGTCACCAAACTTGCGCTAAACTACCGGTCACTCGCCACGGATTATCTACGGATTATCGGATGAAACGATGGGAAGTAAATTGTGCCGAACGACGAAACGTTCTGTCTTTTAGAATGGGATCGAGGGAGAACTTAAATACTGAGAAATAAATCGCAATTTTACGACTGTCTGACTACAGTCCATTTAGTTATTAATTTGTAGAAAAATTGAATTTTCTGAGGATTTAAATGTCCTAATTAGAATCTCTCCGAGAATTTTTGGAGGACGCTTGATTTTCTGGAGAACTCTCAAAAACGGTTTTTGTAAAATTTAATCAATAAAAACTGCACAAATTCTCCGATAGAAATATTTAAAAAAACATTTCTGAAAAAAAATTTCTGAATTTTCTCATACATGGTTTTGCATGAGTGCGAAAACCGCAGGAATGTTCGGGAGATTTTCGGACGGCGAGATCTCTCGTCGTCTCGTGAGACGACGTACTTCTCTCTCTCTTCCTCTCTTTCTCTCTCCTCTCTCTCGTAGCTGCTAATATAAAACAAGAGATGCCTTAAAAGGGCTCTGATTGCGCGTTCGTGCAATAACGCGCCCATCCGCGCGAGGATTAAAGTATCTTTGTAACTCTAATGATCCCGCGTCAGGACATCCCTGAGGACGCCTGACACGTGATATTTATCGTTCCCCGCGACAGGCATGAATTCCTCCGATCGACACAATGCGTGTCGTCTCGGCCACGTTACGTCGCCTAAAATTCGCAAAGTGAGGAGGTGCACGAAAAGAAACAACGAGGATCTCGTTGTTGCGAACGCGCGGCAGAGCGAGAGAAGAAAGGCTTTATCGCGTGTGCAGAGGAACTTTACGTTGCTGGTAGCTCCTCTCGCGATAATTGTGCCCGGTACACAAAAGGCGCAGCCGGCACTACAATGAGAGATATAAGCGGGAGACGGGCGCGCGAGCGGCGAGAATTTCCTTCGTGATTGGGGGAAAATTGAAGGGTCCTTTGTCGGCGACGTGACGTGGAGGACACGGTGCAACAAAGTATATACATGCGATCCCGTAACAAGGAGAAGGCGCGCAACGAGAGATCGACGCTCGTATATACGAGGGATACGCGGAATCGGTAACGAGGAGCAGCCCGCCGCCTTCGGCTGTTTGACGAAAAACGCGCGAGGAACGCGCGAGTTGAGCGCCTGAGCACGATAACGGAACGCCACTCGTACAAAGTGGCCATATATCTGGTACATGTTACGTGAGAGCAGCGAGATTCTTTAACCAATTCGAATTTTTCCCGTACAAAAAAACGGAACATTTACGAATTATTTTTTTCACTTGTATAAACACAATAAAGTGTTAAACTTTAATACTTTAGATGTAAATACAAAATACAAACGATAAAAGGTGTTAAAGTAATGAAACTTTTGTATGAAATATTTTTTAAAACAAGTTATATGAGTAATTTGACATTTGTGCTCGATAAAACGTTAAAAAAAAAAAATAAAACTTTACGAAATTGACGAAACGAAAGTTTTGTCTCTCGAAAAACTCGAACTTGAATTTGCGAAAGAAGATGTAAAACGATCGACCGAACTCTCTCTCTCTCTCCCAACATATCGAAATTCCGCGCGAGAACTGTCAGCTCTGGAAGAATAATGTTTCACCGAATCGCGGTAAGGCGAAGGGTTTGCGACATAATAGACACGATATAGGGCTCACCCCTCCGGTATGTAAACCGCAGAGAGGGACGATGAGGGAACGCCATCGGGATATCAGCGTTTCGATGTATCGATGTCTTCGTCGGCTCGCGTGTCAGCGGATCCATAAAGGTGCGCTCGCAATCTCCGCGCACATTTTGTCGAACACCCGTAATATCCATCGTCGGTTATAGACGACGGTTCGGTCGGTTTTTCAAGCTCCGTTTCTTCATTAAATTGACTTTCCACTTTTAGACAATGAAGTTAAAGTCCGACCGCGCTAATATTCCCTCTTCTTGAAACGGAAATTAAATTCGCGGTGATACGAGCTGCGCCGTAGACAAATTATTCTTCGTGCTTTTATAATCGGTCGAGTCGCATTTGTTAGCCATTGCTTAATTAAATGAATTAATTTCGTATTAAGCCCGTATGGTTTTACGCAAAGTTCGAGACGACACATGCGAAAACCAACGAGAATGAAAAACATTGTATGAACAACTCTTTACTCGAGCGCGCGTTTCTTCGGAGACGCTCGATTTTCGAGCGTGACAACGACTTTACAGGCCGGAGGAGTAAGGTAGTATCGGTATTTCTTGCGGTTCTTTGTCCCCGCAGTCCGTGCACCAACCTCACCTCACCTGTGCCACGCCGGTTCGTCCAGGTAACTCGATCACGCATGGCGTTCCCCCCACGACTCCCGGGGACCCCTCGAAGAGAACCCGGGTGCCCTCACTCTTCGCTCCTCGGGGCCGCCGCCGGTGCGCGTTTCTTTCGCTCCCGCTCGCGTAAATAAAAAGCTACGCGCTCCTCCACACCACGGTTGTTTCCGTCTCCCCGAGATGGTATGGTGGTCCTTCACGAGTGCTGCAAGTGTGGCTCGAGTGGCGGCCACTTCCGGTCAGACGGCGCGATTATTTCTCATCGAGCGGGATCGTCGGCTCGTGTTCGCATTTTTTCGCGAACACGAATCCTCTTAGTCAAGCGAGTTAATGTGAAGAAATATTTAGTAGCTCTTTAAAAAAAAAAAAAAATAAGAGACATATGTGTATATTGACATTTATGTTTTATAAAAATATCTGGTATTTCATAAACTTGATTACAATAAAAAAAAAAAAAGAAAAATAGTTTTATTGAACCGTGTATTTTAGGTAGCCGAGTAATTTATGACGTCAAACGTTGTGTATATTGGCTAAAGTAACGTTATTTTTCTCCGACTCGCAAAGATCGAACTATCAGCCGCGGCAAAGTGTGGTTTACTTATAATTTGATATCGATCGCCGGCACGTTTTTCTATAAAATTAAGACGCGCGATATTTTATTAAACGCGTGTGACAGTTCCACATTTGCGAAAATATATCCAGCATTTATTGGTCTAGCCGTGATATTTTGGTCGCGCGCGCAGCAAGTCGGTTTTGCAGCATTTAAAATAATGTTCGCTTTTTGTTAGTAATTTCCACATGGTTTTGCGAAATGACGCGCGCTTTGATTCCACTGCAATTTTAATACCGTCCAGCTGCCGCTTTTAGATAATCAATATTGCGGTAAAAATGACTATCTGTCATCGATATTCTACGAGCGAGGCACGGCAGTGTCTCCATCGATGCAATTAACGATATTTCCATCTAAGGAAATTACAATATCTAACTAAAGATATAATAATTTTTTTCCGACAAAGTGCAAATTTCTATTTTATGCAAAAAGTCGTAAATCAAATAAATTCTTCTTGTCGCGGAATTAGACTCGATTTTATCATCCCATTGTTTTTCGAGTAACGAGGAAAAATTTCAAAATTTTCCGAGAGGAAATTCTTATTACAAGCTCGCAGTTCCTGCTAACTGCACAATTAATGTTGCTAACGGGTCTTGATGATTCTCCTTTCTTTCTGATGAAACGTATTTCATTCCTGCAAACCGACGACGCGAGTTTGGTCGCGAGGATTCGCGGAAGCTGAAGGCGAATGGAAATAACGCGCGATGATCGCGGCGCGCGGCGGGACGAGATGTACGGGAAAATCCTTCTTTCGGTAGCACACCGGTACATGGTACGTAAGTTGAGTCCCGTAACGACGATTGCCAGTAACCACTACCAGTGTTACCAGACATTACTCCATCGGGTGGACGGTATAGTTACATCGCCAAGACCGGGGGGAGAAGTCATTACCGGGAGGGAATACGTTGCTTTCACCGAGCATAGAGGAATCGAACGGTCCTTCGAGAGGTGAGGGAACACCGTTGGAATGACCCGGGGACCCGCGTTCCCCTGATCCTCCGCGGGGCTCTCGAGTCGCGTCGCGCGATCATCTCGCCATTAGTTCCACCTACACTGGAATTCTTTCTCCCTGAAATATCTCGCGCTTCATCCCGATAATCCCGCGCGATCGTTCGGAGATATACGCGAGAATGTCTTCGCATGCGCGAGGATCGCGCGATTCCACTGAATCCGCTCAGAAGTAAAACACGATTGCGATTTTTTAAGATAAAGGTGCATAATTGACAAATTCAGAAAAAAAAAGAAAACTATATATTTTAAAACTTGTATATCTTCTTTCTGCAAGAAAATCGCGGCGATATTAAAAAAACTCTCACGAAGTGTTGTAACCCATAAAGAATACATATGATAACAAGTCGCGCAACGTGAAACGGCAGTTAACAGGCGATTCGGCGAGTGAATGAATATGATGATCGACCGTAACACCGCGCGCGCGCGCGCGAATACACGGCGATCCAGTACTCTTCTCACGTTCTCATTACTAATTCATAATCGTTCGTGCTACGCGAGTCTCCTCACGGGTGGATCCAGGAAGAAACGGGAGAGAAGCCGCCGTCGACGGCGCCGAGGGGCAAAATCCGCTCGAAGAAGCCGCTTGTAGGTGCTATGCGCGGGGGCGAGGCGAAGAGGAGAGGAGAGAGGTATTCACGATAGAGGTATTCGCGGGAAAATGACGACGATATGAGAAACGGCGGTGGTTCCCGAGGACAGAACGGTACCCGGTGCCCTCCTCCGCCAACCCCCGGGAGACCGCGGATACGAGGAACACCGGGGTCCCGGATTCCTATGTGCTTTTGACGATCGACCTGACGCGTGTGTGTACGGTACATCGGCGCGCCGTGTGGACGGACAAGATATATACACGCAGTTCCACACAGTTGAGGCGCCGAGGAATGACGTTATCGCTTCACCTCGAGCGTAATCGCGCGACTTACTACTGACACTTGAGCGCGAAAACACTTGTGAGAACATGTGAAACAAGACACGATATAAATAATGATTAAAGAGGAACGACGTACAGATAAGGAGAAAAAAGAGTAAGCGAATTGTAGGAAACATATGTATGATACGTACATGTGTACGATAAAAAAAAAAAAATAAATATCGCATTCCGTGTAACGGAAATATAGAGTTTCAAAAAGAAAATCGAACGGACAACAGATGCAATGAGAAATGAAAAAAATATTGCTCACTTTAATCCTTCCCGTTCAGTGTTTGAAACAATAAAAACATGTTACATATGCACGTACGTGTTACGCGCAAAAAAACAAATTGCAAGAAGGTATTCACTTACTACAAGACTTTTCGAGACCTTTGATAAAATTCGCAATGTTACACGCAACTCGCTCTTCAATATAAGTAAGATAAGATAATTTCTCTGCGGGAATAACCGCCGTAAAAATTTCGATCGCGTGCACTTCCGGATGCGAGAGAGAAAAAAAGCACGAATTTCGTCGACACACCGTATTCTCATCGAGCTTTTAATTTCTTCTCACCTGTACCCGCGCGCAGAATAATAACGGCGGACGTACCTTTTTTCTCCCGGCTCGACTCCGTCGCGGCCATGTGTCCACCTGCGTGCAGGTGTATTTACAGATTCTCGAGGAACGAGGAAGTGGCACCTGGTTGGAGGAAGCCGTTACGCGATATCGAATCTTCTTCTCGTGGACACGAAGAAGACTTCCGTGCCCCGAGGTCTCTCATCTCGATAGTTTTTTTTTTTTTCGAAGATTGCGCAATGAGAAACGCGTGTGTACATTCATCAACGAATAATTAATAAGGAAATATTGCGTCACGACATTCCCGCGCTTCTCGAGTAAAAATATGCATTATTGATATTTACGTAATAAATAAGAATTTAAATAACACAGATACTATATTAACCACGGTTTTATTATTTTAGACAATAACAGAAGTAAATAAAACCATTTTACATAAAACAAACCGAGTAAATCGGTGCAATATAATATCTATACCTATAACGACCGCGCAGTTTTCTGCTTACGTATTGTTGCGTTATATACGCGGATCGCATTGCCGCAAGGAACAATCTCGTAATCGACGAAAGTGGTCGGCAAACACGCAACTTTTGAACACCCACTCTCCGATGTATCGCAAAAAACGTGTCGAAGGTAGTGAAAACGAAATTCGATTATCGCGCGATCGCGGGACACCGCGCATCCAAATGTGCGGAAACGAAGAAACGCGCGTAGTTGCTCAGTTTACGTAACGAATGCCGCTCGGCGGTTCCGTTACATCATAGTCTTTCTTAATTGGATTACGAACGCACTTCGCGTAATGATTCCGGTCGATCGAGAGACGAAAAAAAAAAAAAAAAACTCGCCGAGCAACAACGCAACGTCGTCGTTGACGTCGATCGACGTTGGAACGGAGAAGCGAGCAACGCTCGCGCGTCGCCAGAGACAGCCTCTCCGTCCGGTTATCGGCATGTTTCTTGCCGATGGCGCATGATCGATGCGATCGATCTCGATCGACGATATCTCGCAACGGAAGCTCTACCCGTTTTACCTGTTCTGTCTGGCCAGGCAGGCGCACAATCGAGTTGTTTTCCACGTAATAATCCGACTTCGCTTCCGGTTTCTTCGCAACTGGTTTTGCGACGATCTTGTCGTTTCATGCGTTTCTGCAATACGTATACATGTTTATGTACAAGTATATGTACAAGTATTATGTACAAGTTTATGTACAAGTTTATGTACAAGTATTATGTATATATGTATTTAGGAAATGTTGATATCAACCGACCGATCAATGTCTGATATCACGCAAGGAAGTTATATCACGAAACGCGCGAGTGGCGGAGAAATCACGTGTCGTTCCTCGAATTTTTTTTTTATACATAAATTACGTTATTATAAATAGAACTGTGTGTCGTCGCGATCTGCTCTGAATTATACGCGCAAAAGCGGCGGTGGAAAAGAGATACGGCAATTAAATCAACGCGATTAATTAGATTTAATATCTCGTTCATATGTTTACTTATGTTTAAATATGGTTTACTCGATGTGTTTTATTGACTCGAAAAACTTATAAAGTCCAAAAAGAAAACAAAACGCGCCTTTATGAAACGCGCCGACTTTATTAAATACAATCGAATGTAATAATTGTGTGATCAAATAAAATTCTTCGAATAGATACAGATAACATAATAATATGGTAATATACGCGGTACATGTATTCGCCTTATTATTACAGATAATAACGTGAAAACTGATCCCGATTCGAATTATCAGGATGCAGCGTGGCTTATTCCACTATCTGCAGTTGATCTAAACATTTGCAGTATTTGTTTCTCAGAATAATCTTCAATTTTCGAACAATCTATTCGCGGAAGTTGCGCGGTAATTTTCTCTAGAAATCAGAATGGCCATACCGATTTACCGATATTGCAGTACAATAAAGTGAATTAACAACGACTTCTATTTTAGTTCCAGATAATGGCGCGGCAATAGCGCTTTATTTTATTAGATATAATTATTATCTCGTCAATATATATATATAGGCATTCGCGATCCGAAATACTTTGAACGTGCACCGGCGCACTTTTTGCGGAAAATCGTTGCTGTTCTAAAACGAGAGAGAGAGAGAGA
>QVOB01013274.1:0-20206 GCA_014839585.1 Pseudomyrmex concolor
AATTTTTTGATTTTTTTGTGAACTTTGAGTTGTAATAATAAATACATACACATTCACGCACACATACACGCATGAATGTGACTAAATATTGAAATAGAATACATCAAGTGATTTGATTACTGAATATTTATACATGTGCACGTGACTGTATTTCTAATTCGTTTAATCGACTTTTCTTTTCAGTTAAATAAAAAACACGTATAGAAACAACAGCCGAGGTGCAGTATAAGCGGTAAACGAAAGAGGCAGGAAGATTCGGAGGTGATTTTAGATGTTAGAGGGAGCGGGGGTGGCTAGAGTGGCCCCGCCGCCGGGTACGGGTCCCGATGCCGGTCCCCGTATCACAAACAATCACATTAACCTCCACCCTCGTACCCAAGGAGGAATCAAACATGCCCTTCATAGACGACGACCTATTTTGGTGCAATGACAGTGACGGAAAGATGGATTTAACCCAGTGCCTTCAGGTGAGAGAGCAGTTCACTTCGTAAATTTAAAATCTATGTTTATATACGTATTACTTGTGTATTTTTTTTTATCTTGAATATTAAAACGGAGGTAATAAATATATATTAATTCCTTCTTCTCTCTCTCTCTTATGTTTCCAGCAGAGCAACACGGGCCAATCGGTAGAATTTTCGATGGAACTGAGTGCTCTGGTAGGAACGACGGCAGCATCAAATATGCCGGCGGAAGAGGGTGCGGGTATGTCCGGTGTTACAGGGGAGGAGCTCTTCGATCCCTTAGATTTTCTGCGAGAACTTGAGGCCGAGGCTAGCCAACCCACCTCCACGACAACCCCTTCCTCTTACAAGCGACAAAGGCACAATATTGCAGCCGCTAATCCTATATTAGCAGGTAATTAACATAACAGTGTCTTAAATATTATGTTTTGATACAACTGTTGTATGTTTCGATGTGTAATATGAATGTTATATTTTTTGTATCCAGAAAAATTAGCAGCTCCATCGACGCAATCCTCGTTGAACTGCATCCCTTACGCCTCGAGGGCGGACATCAAAACGGAGAACATCCAAGCTGAATCTGGTAAGGGTAAGTGTTTTAAAGTCCGATTTTCACTTTGCGATTCTCACCTTTCTCGCCTTTCTTTCTTAACTGTACGTCGATACAGTTGGAAACGACAGAGGGATGTAATATACAGAATTTCTGTAATACCGACTATGAGGAAATACAGTCGGTAAAATAAGCGGTTCTCAGCATAACTCTTGTCGGTAAAGTGGCGCAAACTTCTTTACCTGAGACCGGCTGATCCGGATGTGTGCCGATAGAGTTACTTCGGTAAAGTCGTTCTCTTTCCAGTATCAGGAATTTAAATCGTGCACCGCTGAAAGGAAAACCGGCCAAGGCTAACGCAAGCCGACATCCGCGTTAGCGATAATCGCGTACAGTGACTCGAGAAAAAAAAATACGAATGTGCACGCGCAAATGGTGACGTGTGCGGTCGTATATGCGTGCGGTGGCCCAATTCTTACAATTTACAATCGTGTCGCAACACAGCGCGCTTTGCGCTTGTTTCGCGATTTTAGTTTCGCGACGAACGAAAGAACGCGTTTTCAAACGCGCGTCCCGCAAAATTGACGACTTTTTGCGCGTTTCTCACGGATATCGAACAGCATAAAGTAAACGCGTCTCGACCAACTTGTGCATACACACATGTGTTACACTTGACACAAGTATATTCTCTTGTAAACGATCTTTTGCTAGTCACTCTGAATATTTAATTCTCACAGAAAACTGATGTTCGTTTACTTATGTGAAAATTCTTTAAAAGGGTTTTGTTTTACTACTGAATATTTATTTAACTATTGAAACAAAGTTGAAAGACGTGCGCAAACGGTATTGAAAAGAAGATTGCGTATTAATATAGTCTAGTTTAGAAGAAAGTTTTTTTGCGATTTCTGTATTTTTTTGCGGAACAAAAGTATCGGCTTATTGAGATTGTTTTGTTTTGTTTTGTTTTTTTTTTTTTGTAGAAAACTTTAGATCGTACGTTATTCAAGAACGTCGACATTCTTTACAGTGACAATGACATTTTGAGTTTTAAAGGTCTGAGATCAAGATGATATTTAACGGCGATTCGAGTATTACTGTGATTATCACTGTAGTGTTTATTTCTAATCATTTATGTAGTTAAAGCTACATAAAATATCTCACAAGAAACACAAAGATATTCATCATCGCATATTTCACATTTGAACAATTCAACAAGAAAAAATCAAAATAAAAGTATATTAAGATTAAAATTCCACAAAATGTAATTACGAACGCATGTAATTTCTGCTTATATATTTGATAGAGAGTTCTTATCCGGAGGGAAGAGAGAGAAAGAGAGAGAGAGAGAGAGAGAGATAGGAGGGAGGTAGGATGTGTAACCAACCATTCAATTTAATGCGACCTTTAAACGCGTCTCGTGAACGATGCGCGAAAAGCGGAAATCGTCGAAGCGACGCGAAAAGAGACAATAATCCGAAATAAAGCAAAAAGAGACAAAAAATACCTTCAGCGGAGTGCCGATGCGAACAATGGTTGCCACAAATCAATGGGATTATGCCACTATTTCACACATGGATATGGCCGGCTCACATGATAAATCAAGCTGTCGTTCGGCCACAATAAACAATAACATTTCGACGGCCGGCTGGCGGGACGGCTGGTGCGACTCTTCTTCACTTAACTCGGTCATTCGCTTGCGCAGAGCGCAACGATCGGCGCGTGTTATTTCGCCAGTTCCCCGGTCTTTCTGAATGCGTGCCGTTTTCGCGCGATAATAAATCGATCGATCGACAAGCGACACACCGCAACGAACGCGCGCAAGAATTTCACGGGAATGCGCCACGTTCGACGTTACGATGATGCAAAATACGCAAGAAAATCGATTTTCTACATGTGCTATACATTTCGCAGTGATTGATTCTCACGAATGTTTCTTCCTTGTTTACTCATAAAACTTTTTAAACTCATACAACAAGCAAATATTTACTGCACAATATAAAAGTCGATATGTGTAAATACTTTTACGTGTATATATATACGTATATTTTTAATTGATCTTAAATAAAAATTCAACTAAAATCAAGATAAATTGAAGATTTTTCAAACGTTCAAACTGTCGATGCTATATAATTGCGGAAACATCAAATATTAAAAATCAAAGAGTGTGATATTAGAAAGAATTAATAATCTTTGAGATAGCGTTCTGAGAATTTAAATAGAAATGAATTTTATCTATTTTATTTATTAAATAGAAGTCTAATAAAATCTTTGTGGATTAACTTTTATTTAATAGTCGCGATTAGATAATTTAAATGTATTTAAATATTTCATCGAATCAAAACGGATGATATTTCCACTAATCGATACACTAAATTTCTTAGCTGTGAACAGTCGGTTTAAAACAAGAAGATCCCTTAAAAACTATTTTTTTTTTTTTCTATTAAATTTGCATTTAAGCAGCAGTTAGAAAGAATACTAAAGACGCAAAAGAAAGTTCGATTCTACGAAGTCGAGTGTCAAGGCAGATCGAAGATTCTTGTTTGTCGGCTTGAATTTTTGGAAGATCGGCGTAAAACGAGTCGAGGAATTTGTTTGTCGAACTTAACCGAGCTCACAAAACCGGTCGTGTATACCGATCGCGGCGGAGTGGCCGGCCAGTACTTGCTTCTTCCTTTCCTCCCCCTACCCTTTCCGACTAATTATAGCCTTCTATTTATTTTATTTACGCGTATGCGCACTATTACTCTCTTTCTCTCTCCACTCTTGTAATATACACGCATCGAGTCAAGCGGAGAAAGAGAAAAAGGAGAAAGAAAGAGAGAGACAGCGCGCGGTGCAGCTATAAATCAAAATTCCATTTCAACGTTCTAACGAAGGATCAAATAAAACACTTTAATTGACGTTTTTACGGCGGCCGGCAGCCGAAGTCGAACTCCTGCCTACACCCGGCCTGACCCGCCGCCGCCGTCGCCGCCACCGCCGCCTTGTTCGCTCGCGGGAATTACGCGTGGAGGAATAACGCATGTATACGCACGACGTTCTCCTCTCCGCTACGCGCGGGGTCGTACCTCTTTTTCTTTACCTTGCTCACTTTATTTTCTCCGAGTCGCTCCCTCGTGATCGAGAAAAAAGCGACTTCTCTCGATGTTGCCCCGCATTCGAGTACCATGAAATAGCGAAGTTTTCTTTCAAGTCAAACTTTTCTCTCTATAGTCTTCTTTTCTTCCACACACCGTTCCCTTCTACGTTTTTTCTCATAGAAATTTACATTAAGAATGTATAACTGGTTTTTTACCGGTCACAAGATTAAAAAAAAACCAGTTTATTTTGACGGTCTCGATCTTCGATGCTATATATAGATGCAGAAAAACTGTGTCAATCTTCTGCTTTTCGATAAATAAATAAAGAGATTCTTTTTATGTGTCTGTCTTGACGCAGTTGAAATTTACTCAAATCGTATTAGATTTATCTCGTAATTTATTAAAATCGATATTTCAGTCTCAGATTTGCTTATAAGTCGAGATGTTTAAATAATCTAGATATTCAAATAGATATAAAAGAAATAACATTTTATAATATAAAAAATATAGTATTATAAGTAGATATTGTGCACACAAAAATTAGATATTATATTTTTATTTGTTTCTTTTCTCTTACCTATATATATATATATATATATATATATATATATATACATATTGTAAAATAAACATGTATTCGTAATAAATAATTGCGCTATTTATCACATTGATAAATCGATTGAATTGATGATAGTTTCGTTAATATTAACAACAAAAAGTTGAAATCACAACATAATATTAACATAATATAAAAACACGTAAAAATGATCGCGCGAAAATTACTCCTCTACTCTTACTATTTTTTTCTGAAAAGAGATAGTGAAAGCCAGGAAGTAAATTTGCGCGTAGATAGAAATATGCTGAAAGAGAAAGAGAGAGAAGAAGAAGAAGATGGTCTTCTGACCACTTTAATATCGGTCCGAGCCGATCAATAATAATAACGGAATATACGCAGTTCTCTTGTCCCGACGCCGATACGAGCGACGTATTATAGTAATTTCGTAGCACGGTTTTCTCTTCGGTCGGACGCGATGATGCCCTTAGAAGGTCGCATAGAAGACGACGGCGTTGCGAACCATCGCCACTTTTTCCTATCCTGAGCACCGAAACCGACTATCATCGGACTATTTGTTACTTCCGAGTGATCAAATGCACAATTATAGTTTGTAAGTTTATAATTTATTTATATTAATCGTCGTGTAGATTGAAAACAGAAACTTGTAATGTTTCGAATGCGATCCTGTTAAAGTGATCCTGTTAAAGTGAAAAAATAAAATCCTGGTGAATTATACCTATGAAAATCAAAATATGACTAAAAGTAAGACTTTAAAAGTAAAAAACTTATATTTAATGTTTTACATCTGTATGAACGAAGGGTTAGCTAAAATCCGAAGTTACAACAAGACGAGTTTCGGCTGTTTTCACGGTCGCCACGATCGATGCGCTGGAAATCGAGAGTACGCAAGAACACGCTGGCTTTTCGCATTGCGTCTTACGAGAAAAAGAGAGATAGCAAAGCAGATGGTACAGAATAAAATTTGTCGCGCGTATTCTAGTCTCTTAAGTGTCCTCAAGCTTCTTTATCACATATAAAAGAAAACAACGTTTTTAAATATAGATTATTGTTACTTGAAAGAGACAAATAGAGCTCATTACATTAAATTATTGAGATAAAAATGTGGACAAAAAATTCCCATTCGGGAAATTGGCCAACATTGCGTTAATTTTCTTCTTTAAAGCCTGCGCTCTCAAGCTATGTAATTATAAATTATACGTAGCTCGCAAGAGGATAACGTCTCGAACAAGACGAGTTGAGGTTTGATTGGCGGGAGAGCTTTACGATTGGCGGCGCCAAGTGGTCACGTTTGACGGCTATCGAGGGAACGAAACTAGAACCTGACCGAGAGGGCAAGGCGGTCTGGGGTAAGAAGTAAACGAAAAAGTTCGAGATAATGATATTCCCTACTCCTCGGCTATAACCCCCGTAAATATATAAACATACAATCCCTCTTACTGTTCGCTGCCGCCGTCGCTGCTGTCCAGCCGCACTTCCTCTTTTTTTCTCTCTCTCCTGCGCACTCTCCTTCGATTCTCGTTGTTTTGCGGTTTACGACGGTTCGCGTTACAACTGATTATTAGCCCCCTTCCTTGCCTTCTCCCTTCCGCTCTCTTCCGCATCATTGGCTTTCTCTCTTTCTCGCTCTCTCTTGCTTTCGTTCTCTCCATCCGTCCGTCGTTTGAGCTTTACCTTCTCTCCTCTTCTGCCCTCTCGCTCGCTCTTTCACTATTATTATACGCGGCCATATACGGCCATTATGCCCGGGCCCCGATATACAACACAATCCGCCGTAATGCCGGCCATAAAATTAAATTAGGGTTATAACACGATTTTTCACAAAGGTTCCGTGGGCCGCGCCGCGCGTTTCAAACTGCCCGCTCCTCCCTCCCCAGAACGTCTTTTTCGTGCCCTCTTTTTCCCTCTTCCCTCTTTTCAGCCTCTTTTCTCCGCCGTGCCAACGACTACCTGCCTCTCGATGATACCTGGACCGTGATCTGATCGTGATCGTTTCATCGCGTCTCGAGTGGCCGGTGCTGGCGCGCGGTATAGCACGACAATTTGCACGATGTTACAGCCATGTTAGAGAGTCGATTACTCGGCAGATTTTCGCGGGCGTAAAGTCGCGCCAGGTGCAGCGCCGTGACTTGGACGAAACGCCATGTCGTTTCCGTTTCTTCGGTCTATTGGCGTCGCGTGTATCCCGATCAATTCCTCGTACAGACGGAGCGTGAATTAGCTTTCAAAAATGAATGTAGCGGTCTCCGATGTTATATTAAAGAACTGTTTTTTTTTTATCTCACTCCTTATCAATGATATTTTTGATTTGTTGTGTGCGCTTCTGTTCTCTCGCCGCGACAGATCGATAAATACAGACGACACATTCTTTAAAATACAAATAAGATTTCTCTTTCTCTCTTTCTTTAATTGTATTTTATATAAGTTGTCTCTGTCTCTTCGATTTTTATTCCAATGACATAAAAAAAAAACTCACTGTAAGTCAGTTTTAAATACAAAAAAAGAAAAAGAGAAAAATACAAATAGCATAACTTCGTGATGACGGTGGTGATACTAATCGTCTGCTCAAGTCTGAAACTATGGCAATTTACTGTTTTTTTTTTTTTTTTTATATCTTGTTGCTGCGTCTGGCTTCGATTTTTCCTAAATTGGCTCCAGGTTAGTTGTTAATCGAGAGCGAGTATTATTGGCGGTCTGTCTAGATGGCAGTCAGCAATGATCGTTCGCGAAATAATACATGCAACCTTTCACGATAATAGGACAGTCTTGTCTGCGATAGATTTAGTTATACCACCTATAAATGTGTATTCTTTACAAACACAATTTGCAAGAGTATTAAAAAAACATTGAGTGTCACTCAAAATATGTCAATATTTTGTTTAGACTAATTTAACCGTCTATATGTTATATCACATTGATATGAAAACATAAATATTTTCTGTATCTACTACGATCTACATCAAACTGGCATGTTTGCAGCTGTGAAAAATTGAAATATCATAAAGAATATACATGTATCCGGTTGAAACTTTATATGAAAAGGGAAAATAATATATTTTGCGCGCGCAAAATTCAATGAAATATGTCTGTACGATATTTTACTAATCATTGCTATACACACACACGCATATATATATATATATATATATATATATATATACATATGTATATAAGATGCAAGCAGCACTTGATCACAGGTCAATTGTGATGGACAGTTGTAATGATATACATCGGTATATCCAGACATGGATATTAAGGTCAGACATTAAATATATTCCCGTCTCATGGATCGGCAGAAAATTAAGGTGAAAATTGACACGACGTCTGACGCTTTCTGAAAAGGTTCCAATTTGGAAAAATAGAAACTGCGCATCAATACGAGACGTAAAAAAATATCTGGCACACGATGCTTTTTTGATTCTCATAGAAAATGTAGATTATCTGCACATGTTTGATACTATTTTTAAAAGAAATTTTACTCTAATTTTAGTGAACAATTAATAAAGTTATAGAAGTATCACACAATTATATTCTACATAAAGAAAAACAATTATATAAAGACACATATAATTTTATTGTAATAATCATAGCAATTTAATAATATATAAAATTTCTGCGTGTATGTTTATAGTTATATTAACAACTTACTCCAAAGTCATAGGAGTACATTTGCGGAGCATTAAATCGATTTCGCAAGACAAAAAGCTTTCTTCTTCTATGCGCTGTTTCATTCCTGGTAGCAGCCAACCTGGTGGACAGTAATTGAAACAGAATAAATACCGATAGAAAGAAAACTCTTTTTCTCTCGAAATATCGACTCATTTGCTTTACATATTCCTGAAAATCTTATCACATACTCTCATCAAGTTACACAGCAAACGAATCAAACTACCATCTTAAAAAGAATGTACAGAATTGTCGACCAAAAAAAAAGATTCATTCGATTCACCGAAAAACATCCGAGCGAGTCTCCGATGAACGTCCGGCCATAAATGTTGACGAAGAGAAGCGGGCGGTGGAAGAGAAGCGAAGGACGGAATTTCAAGTTTCGCGAAGGAGAAGAGCTCGCGAGGAGAATTCGAGAGGCCACAAATCACAGGCCGGGGGTGTCAGTAGTTGGAAGGAGGATTTGCTGGAAGGTGGAAGAGAGAGAGCCGCGTGGGCGCCGTGGGGGGGGGGCCAGGGAGGTGTAAGAGAGGTTGAGCGCGGGAGGCGCAGCGATAACAGGGGTGGTCGAGGACGAGAAGCACCGTTGGCGGCAGGAAAGCGGAGGTGAGGGAGGGTGCAGACGCGGGGCGCGACATGCTTTATGACGTCTGTTCATCACATCGCCCCAGTCTCATAAATTAGAAATCACCCCTTAGATAGCTCTGGCACCCATCTCCACGATGGCGTCAGTGCCGTATCGCGGGAGTCCGGGATCGCCTCCGACTCGTCCACGGAGCGCAAGAAGGCTGGGGGAGGATTGGCGGATGGCCGGGCAAGAGGAGGACGACGGGACAGCGCGGACGACGGCAATAATTTTCAGCGTATGTCATGGCGGGGAAAGAAAAAAAAAGAAAAGTGGATACCCCAGCCACGGAGGATCACACAGACGGTTCCGAGCTGACCCCTCCACCGGAGTCCGACCGTGTTTCGACCTGTACTCGTTGGCTTTTGAATGCGGACGTTAGGTTAGGTTATTAATTACCGAACGCGGCTGATAGATATTTATTGCCGCGCCGCGCTGGCGTGGCGGTACTTTTAAACAATATTAGATTTAGTCGTGCGCGTTGGAGTGGAACACAGGATCGATCGGTTGTATCTCAAGACTGGGAATGCTATTAATATCGGCAATACTTGGTTGCTGAACTTTTAGTACATACACCGGTAAAAAAACCAGATACCACTGATCATTCGCGATTTGTCAGTAAAATAGCCATTCGCATGTCATCGAAGCACATTTTTATCTCTTTTCAATATCTCGGTATTTGCATTCTTTTTAACATTAAATTAAAATAAATTTACTCTACTAAAACTTCTAAGAATGACATTAGAAACTGCCGCGAGAGCGACATCATTTTTCATCGAAAGATTTTTTAAAATAAGCACATTTTACGTTCAACGTTTATTAAAAGCCGTGTATAGATAACAACTGTAAGCCGCTGCGGACAGCCAATTTGCGAAATCATCGCTCGGAAGCGAACGCGCGGCGTAACGAGTGACGACAAATTTGACCCGGAAAGTGACGAGAGCGCGAGAGAATTCCAGAAGTCCGAGAAGAGGGCGAGTGCGACGCGACGCAACGATTATCGAGCGCTGGCCGACGTCAGGGTCGACGACGTCGATTGAATCGGTGTAATGAGCTGATTGATTGGCGGTGTCTGCGCGGGAGACCGTCATCGTTACACGCCTCAGACACGCTTACACGTGCGCTGGCTAAGCGCACAACGTCGCCCCGCGTCACTGTCAATCGTCGACCGCGTCCGCCATCCTGCCCACGAATCCCGCTCGCGCCATCCACCGTTCCCGTACCCTCCGATCCTCCTTGCTCTCTTGGCAGGGAGAGCGACAAGTGCGCCGAACTGTCAACGTGCCAAATATGTTCCACTCTTCAACGCCACCTCTCTCTTTTCACGCTATATGTCGTTTGTCCTTCTCTCTGTGTCTTTCTTCATCTCATTTCGTCACCATTGTCGCTTCAAAAATCGTAGCCAAAATTCATTGTTGGTTGAACCCGCAGTCGTGTGACTTTTTTTTTTTTTTTATTGCTAGATGCTATTTTTGCATGCTACGAGAGCAGAGACGGTAAGCCAATACGTTGTTTTGTAGAATTATTGTTTCAAAAAAAATTTAGTAAATAAGATAGAGGATACGTATCAGAACATTTTCATGCCTATCGTGTTAATTATCGATTCTTGTTTATTTCTGTCAATATAATTTATTCGTTTAATTAATCCCAATATGACACTCGAGGATTAAATCAATAATAAAAGGCACATTTTGCATTGGCGCACAAACCATAAACGCAAATCTTCGCCAAAGATGTTCGGAGTTCGAAGGATCTTAATTGCCGGTATTAAGCGCGGCGTCATTATATGAATTCGCGCGAACGCGAACCGGAAACGAAGGAATGAAGTGAGAAACACAAGCGAGAATCTATACGGGGGCGCATTATACCGTCCAGTAGCTGCGACCGACTGGGTTTGTTGTCGAAGAAACTTTAATTGGCTCTCGAATCCGAACGATTAATTAATCTTCGATTGACTCTCGACTACTAATGATTCATTATCGGGGATCTTTGTCTTTGCACAGAAGAGGTGCTCGACAGGAAAGAAATCGAGGATAGGAAATCGTGCCTCCTAACGATGCGGTTTCAATATTACAAGAGAGCACCAAAAAAAAAAAAAAAAAAAAAAATAAAGTTGGAATAATTTTAATTACTTCTGGCGAGAACCTCGCGTTCATTGTCGCATACATTGTCTCGAGGAACGCGATTATAAGCTCGCGGCAATAATCGCGTTATAATGCGCTTAATGCGCGAATCGCAGAAAAGTCTATTCACCTCTTTACAATTTTCACAAATATTTTCCATCCGCACGATTTCCCGTCTCGTCTCGCTTTGAAATCGCGAGGCATTGAAATGAACTTTATGTTACGGTTTTATTTGCCCTTTCTATCCACGACACATCGAACAATCAATCGTCTCTGTTTATGTATATAAATTGAATACAAAACACCATTTGTGTATATGCGATATGTTGTGTATTTTTATTCCAAAGTAATATACTTTTATTCGAAATTAAAGGGTTACATATCAAAATACAATATATCGTGCATTTATATTCCATATTCGGTATTGTTTATAATTTTATGAAGCGAAATCGATTGCTCGTATCGATAAAGTGTGCGGTGTTACTTTAGTTATATAAACATACGGCGTAAGAATAATTATACGTCGCTTGTATATCGCTTTTTTACTGTATAAATTATAGACTGCTTGCAGTATTGACTGCGGTTGCTTCGTTCGGTCTATACATGCCGCTTTCACACTTCTTTCAAGCGTTTGCAAGAAGAGGGGACGAGAGAATTTACTTTTCCGCGCGCATATAGTACATATATATATATCCCCTACTCTTTTACCTCCTTCCATCATCGAATTATACCCGCTCTGTGCATCTCAAAATATTATTACTTAAACGTCAGCGTAAACATGGGGTGTGGAAACCGATCTTATCAGAAAAAAATAATAAGTTCACTGAGCATAAACGATATCGTGTAATGAAAATGTGCGGAAGCACACATTTAAAGTAGATCGTAATGCCTCGACGCATCGCGCGTAAAGAGCAGTTGTGATTTCAATTCTTTCGTTACAAATGTATATTATAAATAAAATTTTAATACATCCGCAATTAAAGAGGAAAAAAACTGTGAACGGTTAAATGGTTGCCTTATTAGATACCGATCAAAAACAACGACTGTAATTGAGGCACGCGTTTTTAATGTGTGAACAAATTTTTATATCTGCATCCAATAAAAAGCATACTTTAATGCACTTTAAGTTTTATTTAAGAAAGATCGGAATTCCATTCAGAAATGTGCAAGAGAATTCATAGGATCATTTTTTACATTTGTACTGTGCATTTTGAAAAAGTAAAACTTATATAAAAAAGTGTTATGTCTGATGTGTGGATGGACTTTACGATTCCTCGCAGGTTCATAATAATTGTTTTTTTTTTTTTTCAACTATTGTATAACTAATGATTAAACAAACAAAAAAAGATATCTTCGTATCTTTGCTCTCATAAACCTTGAACATTTTTCTTGACTTTCTTCGCTTCGTTTTTTGAAGATCGCACATATCTTCAGATTAATTTTCTTGACCTAAAAACAAACCAACTAGTTGCGGAATAAGAGCGACTTCGTTTGCCCGCACCGAGCCTATTGCTCGACTCGCACACAACTCTCCTAACTCTGTGTGTTGCGAGACTGACTAATCGTCACCCCACTATTTCCAGAGCCTAGGACGTAATAAAAAATAAAAAAAAAATCCAAACACGCTTCTCGATTATTCGCTTATTTGTGCTTGCAAAAAGGACTGCAATTTTTAAAGCTTGCGTTTGCACGAGCTTTGAAAAGACGCAGCGCGCGGTGGAGAAACGGGGGGGAGTATCAACGACATCGTCGTCTCGATCCACGAAAAGTAGACAGCCGTCCGTTGAACCCATTGTCCATCCAGGCCGCGGCACCGATGACGCGGCGATGGTTTCCGGCAGCGTTGTACCGAAGAGAACCCGCTCGATACCGAGGGAGTACTCGCGAAAAGTGCGGACTCGAGATACGCGCGTTCGTAGGAAGGGAAACGAAAAGGGGGACACGGAGGGAGAGAAGGTGGTCGTAGAGAACGTCGGTGGCGGTTCACCAACACCGAGGCCGGAATACGAGACGAAGTCCGCAATACACGCGCGTGTGTATGTGCGCGCGTATATAAGCGAGAATGGATCCGTGTCTATACGTGTGTATGTGTGTAGTGCGGATTCGACGTAGAGGCGAGGCTGTCCATCTCGCGGCACGTCGCGGTAGAATGGAGTCGTGGAGGACAGCCGGGGGGGTTACAGGGTGCAGGCGGAGGGTGCTTGGTTGGTTGAAGGTGGACGGAGGAAAGCGGGTGGTAAAATGAGGGTGTTTGGGTGGCCGAACCCGGGGGGGGGAAGAGGGAGTCGGGACGACAAGGAGAGGTCCTCGGGGGGGACAGGGGGTTAGCTGTCGCTCGCCCGGGCAGCAGACGTCTTCTGACCCGGCCGGTGGCTCAACTCGACTCAACTAGACTCAGCGCGCGCTGGCAGGAGGCAGCAGCCAGTGCGAGAAGAGGAAGCGGCGAGGGAAGCGAGAGAAGGTTTACGCGGAGGAGGTGAGAGCAACGCGAGGCAGGGAGACACTGGGGGAACGCGGACGCGGGGGCGGTAGGTGCATTGCTTTTCGCAGTAGAAGGTGGAGGAAGTTGGGGTCGTAAGGGTGGCAGGCGTATCGATCCGGACGGAGCTTGGCTGACGGCTGACGAGGCCGTCACGCGAGACGAGTCGAGACGAGACGGACGGACGGAGAAGGCCCCCTCCTTGTACCGCACCCCCGCGGCACCCCTCTTTCACCCGACAGCTTCTGGAGGAGTGAGTCGGCGGGGTAGGTCGCTCTCTGAGGAGGACGACGGTGAGACGCAGGGGCGTACGAGAGATACTGCTTACTTCCCCTTCGGGGCCTCCTCGCCGCGAAACAGTATCTAGATTGTACATACTATACACGGCCGAACGGCTCGCCGTCGTAGCCGTGCTGTCGATGCCGCTGCGACACGCGTTTCGTACACGCGCGCGTGTACAAGGTGTCGGAAAAGTCGCGTCAGTGTAAATGAAATAACATATATAAGTAGACTGTCTGTTGATTGTTCTTGCTTTATCTCAACATTTGTATTTTTTTTTTTTTTTTTAATTCTCAATGCACGTTAAGAATGTTATGTTCTTATCGTAATTTATTTCGATATCTTTTCTTATCACATCGCCAAGAATTAAATAAATATTGAAGTAAAAAAAACTGTGCATTGCGAATTTTTTTGATACTTAAAAAGCTCTAGATATTTAACATTTTCAAAATTCTGTTGCACATACAAATTTCTCATTAGAGATTCAAAGATAAATATTTTATTCGCTATTAAAAATTCTATTTTTTTGGTTACTGAGAAAGAAAGAAAAAGAGAGAAAAAGAAAAAATGAGAAATCACATACACACATACAAGCAAATTGTGGAATATAGTTTATATGAGTAACTATATCAAGTTCTACATATGATATTTATAATGTTATTATTGATTATATTAAAAATATTTAAAATTGTTTTTTTTTTTCAAAACGGTTATGTACAATATTGAACAATATGTTTCAAATATGTATAAATATTTATTTCATTCATTCTCCAAAAAAAAAACAGTTAAACGTTACTATTGTTTTCTTTAATTAGAAAATTCTCAAGCACACCTTGTACGTGGCAATGTGTTTACGTATGTGTGCGTGTGTAGAAAGTACTTTAGACGCGAGGCGCATTTCACCCTTCGGACTCTCCTCTCATAGGGGTTCGCGTTTATAGGTTTGACTACGTATACCATCGTTCCCTTTCTCTTTGTATCGCGCTGTCAGTGCAAGTGTGAGTGTATCTTTTTCTTGCGAGAAGGTTTTTGACAAACTTATTCTGACATCGCTTGTCAATCCTTAATTGCTCAATGATTCATTTTTTCAAAAAATCAGATTATTGACAAAAACATCATCGCTGTAAACGTATTAATACAAATACTATTATTTTAGAGCAAAACAAATACAATTATTTTATATTTTAAAAACATTAAAGAAATATAATATAAAAAACCATTATAATGTATAACATTCTTTCTCTCTTTGAAAAAGTTTTGCGAACTTGCGTTGTTATCCAAGTTTGTCCCTCTTTGAGATATTCTACATCAAAAGACGGGTCACGATAGAAAAATTCGGAGTCTCATCGAGTCGACGTTGCGTGCATTAGCGTCCGATACAGAATAAGTCTCCAGACGCGCGAGGTCTCAGGGCGAAATGTCAAATGCAATCATTCTCATCAAAGCCGCTCATCCGGGTTTGGAGGATACCCAGAACCTGGCTTTGTCAGACTCTGCGACTTATCGTTAGAGGCCGCTGTGCGTGCGTGCTGACCGTGCGTCTGCTCGTCTGTGAAGTTCATCTCACAAAAGCCACCGACGTGCGGTTCGCTCTCTACTTTCCCACTCTCTCTACCATCCCTCAAGACTATAACCAACTCCTTCGCGTCCCCGTTTCTCTTTCTACCGTGCTCTTTTCCGCCACCCCGAAGCGTTCTTGTCTGAATATCGCGAACCACGATCTTCGTTTCGCGCATTACTGGCAGCATTATTCGCAATGCTTCATTATCACATTGAGAGTAGCTTTTATAAACAAACTTTTTATATTTTACATCAAAATGTTACATTTACATATGTATTATACATGTTATTTATTTTTAACTTGTTTTCAAATTCTTTCAAATATATAAAGTTCATATTTATACGATCTTTTAATAATAATTTTTTCCAATAAAATGTGAGAATTTGAAATTAACAGAAATAATAAAATACTTCAGAAAGGAGAAGAATACACACTAACGAAGAACTTCATTTGTATGTGATAAAAGGGGACTCATGACGCTACTTTGTTTTCGAGCGCTTCATGCACGACTACCTTCGACGAACTTCGACTGTTGACTGAATTTTCCTCAAGTTGTAAGATCCGCTAACGACTACCGAATAACATCAACAACAACACGCGTATATTTTTTGTGTATGTACCGTCTGTTGAACAATAATGCAATTTTAAATCCCAAGTATGTTTCTCAATTCCGTTCAAATTCTGGAAAAATGTGACAAATGTGAGAGGCGAGCGTGAGACGGTTGCGAGCCGGTCGTGCTTTCCAGTTCGCGGCGTATTTTGCGGGCAGTGAGTCTCGTTTCGCGCATTTACCGGCGCTTTGTCGTTGTGATTTAGCTATCTGCTGGTAGCGTTGAATTACGGTGCGCGCCTCCCGCGCGGAGGGTGGCACGTAGAGACGAAGGGAATGCTCGCATAAGGATGCAAAGTAAGAGAGAGAGAGAGAGAGAGAGAACTCTCTCCGACGTAGTACCACCACATCTCGTTTTCTCATCTACTTCTTCCGTGCGGCCGGTCTCGCGCCGCGGGACTTGTCGCGAAGGCAAAAGGCTCTCGCTGCGTGCAAAGGCCAAACACCGAAAGTCACTTAAGCGTGTCTTGCCAGCGCCCTCGAACGGTGTTTCGTTTTCGAGTGGCATGGCTTGTCAACTTTTACGCGAAAGCACCGGCGCATTCCTCTTCGGTGATCAACGCGAGTCGTTAACAGCCTCAAACGAGAATGATCGCTGATAACGTTTGCCTTTGACGTATCGAGAGGCATATCGGATAAAATTAGAGCTTTTGTCAATATGTGTTTCTCTTCGAGCGTTACAAATTTATGTACGCGCTCCACTAATGTAAAAACAGTTATTTTTGTAACAATACTTATGTAATTAATTTTATTAAATATTTTGCGGTGCGATCTAGTGAAAAATTTAGTTCACGTAATATTGTAAACACGGAAAGTATTTAGTACAGGCATAAAAACATACGCTCTCAAAACTCTCGAACTTATAATAAAAGAGTGCAATTAGGATATTCTAGGTCAAGTTTTTGAATCGTTTCTAACATACTCTAACATCGCTCGAACACAAATCTCTACAAAATCGTAAATATCTGCTAGAGTTATTGTGTGAGAAATCTTATATAGTTTTTTCGAACCTTCTTTACTGCGTCATAAGAATAGCTCATGTATTTTTAACATATTTCCTTGACGAATAACGGCAACTCTTCTGACGTACTTGTCAGTCGAATGGAGAAGCAACAAATCACCTGGTAAACATAAAACTACGGATCCATATGAATTGGTATGAAGCTGTGCGGATGCGCTTTGATGTCAGCCTATTACCATCACCCGCAAGCGTCACCAGAACTTCCTTTATGGCAGACATCGGGCATCTGTCATGCAACCGTTTTTTTTTCTACGGCTAATTTATTAGCGCTTCTCAGAGAATGAGAGAGAGAGAGAGAGAGAGAGAGAGACGGAGACAGAGAGGCAGAAAGAAAAAACAGGAAAAAGATCCAGCATAAGAAAGATGAGCAGCAAGCAACGTAAGCAACGACGTCGTCGACTAAGACGTAAATCGGGAGACGGATCGGTCGAATACGATGGATTTTACGAGTCTCGAGAATAGGTGCAAAACGACGAGAAGTCTCGATGCCGTTAGACGACTCGTCTCTTTCTCAAATCGAGATATCAACAATAAATGTCCACGGAATCATATTTCCCGTCGTTGATAATTATAACATCGTAATTTATTCGCATCGTTCGCAAAGAGATGACACTTTTAACACCTGCGAGCGCGTGCGCTATGATGCGCAACGGTGACTTTCTTCTCACGTAGAGATTACGAAACAACGTCGCTTTTTTTTCTAAAAGAAATCAAATTGTCTATTAAGTTTCAATTGTTGAGATTATATTATTGTAATCTTTCGCATAAGCAATATATTTTATAAAATAATTGCATTTCCAAAACTAAAATTGTAAAAAGTATCGCGCAGAATTTAAATGCACGTTACAATCGTGCAATCCTACAGTTCTTTCGAAATGAGAATACTTTTCTCTCGAGTACAGTTAGCATGTCTCTCTCATACACGAAATCAGCATATCGTATAAATATGATTTGGGATACATCAGTCTGTCTATTGTTCCTCAGAGATTCTATCAATAAACATGGTAAACCGCGCAACTCGCGGTTTTAAGTACACGTGTACCAGATGACCCGACTCTGTATGACGTCGCAATGAAACTTGTAAAGTGTCTGTTTCTGCCGCATGAATTCTTGAGCGGCCGTCATCGATCACACTTATAGTTTGCGTTACCGGCGAATTCAAATGTTAGTCACGAGATATCGTCGCGGCCGAAGGACTGTAAAATGAAAAGCACGGAGTTCTTGAGCGAAGTCTCATTTATCTCGAGATATATCGTATTCGGCGTATTTGCCCGTCGATGCGGCATTGCGTGTAAATCATGATCACCGGAAATAATGGGAGCCGATTAGAAAGCTGACTCCGTGCCTGATCTATGAGCATAACGCGGAAATCTAAGCGTCGAACCGTTTCGCACACGGATACGTCTTTAATATCTGCCGAAGATAGCTCTTCCATTCGTCATCGTTTCTTCCGCGCGCAAAAATCTCAAGAACCAGCTTCTGCCAGGCGCGTACAAAAGTGCATGATTGCAGCGGTAACTGAACGCGTCTAACGGCATTCTCACGTCTTTTTCTCTCGCAAAAAAAAATCATTTCATTTCTCAATTCACTGCTGTGTGTGCGTTCAGTTTTATCCTTGCTATTACATATCAATTTTTGTCATTTTTACGTAAAGATTAATTTATTTTATAAATTCGCGAATTTATATATAAAAACTCGTTCTCGAATTTATACAATTTAAAATTTATATAAATTTTTTCATTTACTAATTTAAAATGTTAAGACTTGACAATTTTCAATAGAATCGATCAGATATCTATACTTGTATGTTATTTATAGATACTAATGTCATGTTTTACTTTTAATTCTCATGTTTATTACGGGCAAATTTGCAACAAAAAATAAAAAGAACACGTGTACACAATGTACTGAATATGACATAACAGTAATAAAAACGCGTGAGATACTTTATAAAGATTGCATTAGATATGTCTGTTGACTTTCACACAATTACTGCCAGAGTTCCATTATAAAAAGCATAAAATTAATCGCGTCTTGAATATGACGCTGTCTGTCTAGCTTTTCATAGCTACAAAGTGGATAAATATACGTTAACCTCAATTACACGTAAATCTTTTTTCTTTTTCCTAAACCATTTTATTTCAACATACACATTCTAAAGAGCTTTCGCGTAAAAAAATAGTTTTACAAACTTATGAATATTCTTTACACAAATTACATAGTGTAAAGAAAATAGAATTTAAAATTGTTTTAAGATAAAAACGCTAAGATCCATATCGAATGTGTTATATGCATTGTTCGATTCAATTAATATATTAGACTGCTTAGTTTTATTCTTATTTGTAACTATTCAATCTCCACTAACACAAAAACGTCAAGCATTGTAGACGAAACATGATATGCGAAGGTTTTCCCCATTTTGAACTGAATAATAAATTTCTTCTGTCCTGCATCACAAATGCGACCGAAAGAGCACATCTTTTTCATCGATCTGAAGGATTTATAGGATAAGGATAGTTTATGTGACATAAATCCGGTCTTACAGCCAGCTTTGTTTGAGTGAAAGTTGCGCAATAGATGTCAACTATGTTGAAAACTATGCTTGTCAAACGGACTTCGCCAAAACGAGTGGAATTCTTGTATGAAACGCAAGTACATAGGTGCACGTTTATCCTTCATTATAAAACAAGTATGCATTTTGTAGGATTCTAGAAATCAACCGTCAAAAAATTCTTGACAAAAATTTTCGAGGTCTTTCGTATCTGTTTTTTAGCTTGAACAATTCTTTTTGGAGCATTTATTAGCGCTGCAAAACATTTATTTTCTTTGTCTGTAGAAATTCTGGATGTGTTCATTTAGTACTTTAGTAGTTTAGATATATGTTCAGTTCGAATAGAGAACTTATGTCATTTTATGTCATACTCCTAAATCTAAATTTTGCGCTTTCCTGTAAATTGTTTTATTATTTTGTCTCTCTGTCTCTCTCTGTCTCTCTCTCTCTCTCTCTTTCTCATTAAATTAAAAATACTTTTGCGTCATAAAATATATTCTTTTTCTAATATTTTATCGAGTAAACATATATAGAATCATAAAATAAAGAATTATTATAAATTTTAAAAGATATTAAAAAGATATTGTGGAAAAATTATATTCTAGAAATAATAAACAAACGTC
>QVOB01013275.1:0-10352 GCA_014839585.1 Pseudomyrmex concolor
AAAAATGGTTGAGGACTTTTCGACTCAGTTTTACTTCTTCTACCTGCCTACGAGAGATGTTAAAGTCGTTCCGGGACACCCTGTATATGCATGTATATACATATATCAATTCTTCTTCTTATATTTATTCATATTTTTTTTAGAAAACTCAAGTTTACTTTGGAAAAATATAAATTGCATGTATACATTACAAATAAACTAAATTACATATAAATAAAATAGAAAGCAGCGAAACTTTCTCACAGATAAACGTAACAAGTATACAGTTGGAGATGCGTTTGCGTGACTAACTAGAATCGTTTATAATGGCTTTTTTTTTTTTTCAGGCGGGTCGCATGTCCCGACGACAGCAGCGTGTCGCGTTCGCAACAGAGTAACAGCTTGAGCGCGCGACGTTCGCGCGCCGGCTTTCGCAATAGTGAGAGGCGTGTGCCGTTGTACGCACCTTTTGATCTCGTCGTGGCGGTGGTAGGTAGGTATACGCAGGTCTCGCTACGTGTCACCGTTTGCAACTCGGTCGCTCTTCGAGATCCCGTAACATCGTTTGCAACGCGATCCGCGCTGCAGGACTCGTCTCACTACTCACCGTAACGTAATGTAAAAGGCGAGTGTTTCGTGCAATCAGATTTGCGATGGCGTCTTGCTAGTTACGCCATTCGTTCAAAGCACAAGATGTTCTGGTACAGGTAAATGGTACGATACGCAAAATTACGCGATATGGTGAAAAACTGTGGGTTTTATATATTGCCAAATTCTCGCACAATCTCTACTTGTATATGAATAATAATTTCTGTAAATTTTTCAAAAAATTCTTTTGCCATTCAACCAACCTTTTGGTTGAATACTTCAACAATAATGTCTGTGGCAATAATAGTCAATTATATATTTCGGCGTTTGGTTGCAACCGGTATGTACCGGTGAGCTGACCGTATTGTTTGCTCGAAAAGTAGGTGAGTCTCTCATTTCCATGAGTTTCGTCAGCTTCCTCCTTCAACTCTACCTACTTACTTAGCATCGATTAAACGGTTACATTACCAAACCGACACGGACAGTGGACCGGCACCTCCTCTCGGGTTTCTAAATCGCGGTTGCGCGCCTTTGTGAAACACAATAAGTAGGCATGGGATCGACTAGCGACGATTACACTTTCGCGATAGATCGATTAAAGGACACACACACTGTGCCATACCGAGAATGCAATTAAAAGTAACTCAACATTAATACATAAAATTAATCGCAAAGAGTTTCTTTAATTTTTCGTTGGCAATACGTATTCTCAGATATAAAAGAAATGTTTCAAACATTTACAGCAAGTTTTTATCATTCGCAAAAACAAAATGTTAAAGCGAGTACTAGATTATTTTAACTGCCACGTATAGGAAATCCTCCGAGAAGGAAAATCACGAGAGAGAAGGATTTAAAACTCGTATTCTGAAGAGAACGAGGAAGAGAGGGTGTACAGAGACTGCGCATGCACGGAAGGAAATCCAGCAAAAGAGCCCCGACCAGCTTCGCGGCGCGGCGCGGTACGGACGTATGGAGAATAAATTTTGTTTTACCCTTTTGCCATGCGCCAGAGCAGCACGTGTACACGCGCGTACACGTGTAAGCGTGTGTGCGGGATCGTCTCGTACAGGCAGAATCGCAGAAGCAGTTTCCAGGCGACCCTGGCGCGCGGAGAGGCAGACTGGGCTGGCTCTCTCACCGGCGTTTCTAGTAGCGTCTATCGATCCTATCGAAGCCGAGGCTACGACGACGTCGACGGCCACCGCACCGAATACATTTTCGCGCCAAGTATTATCGAAGGCGATGTCCGCGTGTGTAGGCGGCATACGATATATTGCTGCACATAGATATATATATATATATATATAACACGAGCGCGCGTGCACGGCGGAAAAAAAACCGGAACGCCCCATTGCTCTCTCAAGTGCGCGCGAGACTACTGAGCGAAGGCACTATTTTGTATTTCACTCAATACTCTCACCGCTTCGATAAACGTTGATCGAATGTCCGAACAAACGCGCAATATTTCAATGTGCGATGACGTAAACGTAATTTAAGACCAATTTTGACTGAAAAATTACTGGTTTCTTACCTTCTCAATAAAAGAATTTATATTGTTAGTATGTGAAGAGACGCGCGGTTTGTTTCTAAAGTTACGAGATTTCGAAGTGTCTTCTCTTTGATGTATATTTCAATTTTGATAATAAAATCCTCTTTCCAATAATTGCTCTTGATAATAATAACAAATGACTTTATAAAATATTTAAAAATCCTTCCTCGTATATAATAAATACTAAAATTTTAAATTGCGTGTTTGAGACTGAACATGAAGTCTATAGAATAACATGAGCGAAGAGATCGTTTCGCAAGATTGTAAGTCTCGCGAAGCATTGTGATTTTGTTATCGACCTTTTCAGAAATCGGGAGGGGCCGAAGAAATTGGATTGGCCGTGCCCAGAAATTTCGTGCTATGCTCTCTATCGTCATCGTGGTTGTAGTCGTCATCGTCGCCGTGTTATTTTGGTCAAGCGAGAAATTACCATGACAAAGCCCGAAATTGCCATCGGCCGGAGCCGAGCTAAGCAGCGCGCGTTGCTGAAACACAGGGTGGATGCCGCGTGTGGTGGCGCGTGTGGTGCGCCGACGACTCGCCTAATTGCAGGTGACGTGCGCACCAAATCCGCACTTTGGGCTGAGACAGACACACATGCGCGCACACTCACACGCACTATCTCCCTGGATACGAAGAACTCTCTCTCGTGAGTCGATAGTTTATCCGAAGGCGATTCGATCCGGAGCGATCGCAATTAGGCGATTTGCCGGATTCGCGCGAAGTCATTATTCGAACGCGAATAATCTGCGGGACTTACATACGTCGCGAAAAGAAAAGAAACCATAAGAGAAAAGTGAACACGTCGGGAAAGTGTCGCGGTAAAAAAAAATAAAAACAAACAGAAAACAAAGGCGACGGATTTCAAGAGCAACCACATTATTGGCGCAACAGGAATGTAATTTCTGTAAATTTTCTCATAAAAAGATGATGCACCGTACAAGATACGTTTCAGAATTCTTCGCAAGCAACATTGCTCGCGGAATCCACCAAGTAACTTGGCTTTCGGCTTTTCTTGCTCGACGAAACGATTTTCGCTCTATATAACTGCGGCCTCGTAGGTAGATAGGTTAGAAGGCAGATGCATATATCTTACGTATATATCGATCTGCAACTATGTAAGCGCCTACGTACATACATGAGAGCCCATCCATTTACCTCTGCTACGCAGAGGATGTATATATACATACATAAGCGTAGCTTCCACTCTTCTCAACTTGGCGTCGCGCCTGCAGCCACGGCCTGCAGATACATAAGCGCGATCTATATAAGCCAAGCACATACCGTCGGAGCGGCTCTTTCACTGTCCTATATTGAAAATTGAAGGTCCTGCGGAAAATAGTGCGCGCGATATGACGTAATAGGAGACGTTTTGTTCATAACGGAAACGTGTTATATCCAATTTTTATAGCAAATGCTTTGGCTTGCGAAATACAAATAACATAACATCAATATTATCTTATTATAACAAGCTGAGCTGAGATATCGCTCTCAATTCAAAAGGATTTCATCAACTTTGAACTTTTTTTTTAAATAAAAAAAATCTGTCTTTCTAATCATATCGTTATCCATTGAAAATATTTCGAAATATTGTCGTAAACCGGTTTTTGAAATCTAACGCGATCCTTGCAAAAAAAAAGTTCAGTTTCAATACCCAACTGTACACAGAGAATGTTCAGAAGCGAAAAGAAAATAATTCCGCGCCGGACAATAAAACTCGCGGGATGTACGTGCTTCTGACTGGACAACAGATAAAATCCGAAAACAAACTGTGCGATAATGAAAATTAAAAGAGGAACAGAGAGAACTCAGCGAGGCAAACAGCAAAACTTCATACCGATTCGACGTTGAAATTGGGCGAGTTTTAATATTTTTATTTTTCAATGGTTTACGCGTGCGCAATCATTCTATCGTGCGTGCGGAACCGCGAGAATATTTCGTTTTGTCTCGTTTGAATTTTCTTTCAAGATTACAGAGCAAATAAGTTTTTTTTCAATATATGTATATATATATATATATGTATAATATACATATCTTATCTCAAAAAGTGCGAGTCAAGGTTTCATTAATTGTTTTCTGAGATGAATAATTAGACAATCATCTTGCAAAGTTGTCATCGTAAATTGTGTCGCTCGTTATATATTAAATCGCACAGACGGTTCTTGCTGATACTAACGAGAGAGTCTAATGCCGCACCGACCGGCAGGTGAGTCCACGCATCGGTGTGTTTGTTGAACCTTGACCTCGGAATTTCAACCGATTGCTATACAATAAACTTTCGACAATAAAACAAGTGATAAATAGAGATAGGTCGATAAGATAAATTCGAATCTTCGGAGACAATTTAATCGCGCGCTTGCTTATAATTGCATCGAAATTTTATTGCAACGCTTTTTCGGATCAAAAAATACAAGCAACATCTATCTAGAAGACCGACAAGGTAAGGTGCGACGTTAACAGTAATTTCAGTATGTTAATACCGTCGCTCACGTCGCCGGCTCGTAGCACCTGCATTATCAGATTACTCGTGCAGCTGTCCGGAGATCGCGCTACACTTTACGAGCAGTTTATGCGCCGCTCACCTCTGCGGAGTGCTTCGGATAAATCATATTTACTAGCCGAAACTAAACCGTCGACGTACACGCCGCCAAGTCGCATTTATTTTCGAGACTGATGATTGAAGAAGCGCGCGGATACCAAAAATGCTCGTTATAATGCTCGAGATAAAGTAGCAAAATTTACATCCGATCACGCCGTGGTTTTGCGCACTCGCCACGTGCGATAATTTCTTCGAATACAAAGATATAGAGCAAACGCAAAATTATAGTGTTTCTTTTTTAATAAAAATAATTCGAACAAATCAATTTAGTTTATACACACGCAGTTTTGCTTTGAGTATTATGCAAGTCGAATTATGAAAAATATATTACAAGAAGAAAACCATTTTGATAACATATTTCTCAACGTATTTGAAAATAGCCGCGAAGGCAGAAAAAGTTCGCAATTCGATGTTGAATAACTATAAGTGACTTCGTAAAATATCCATCCGATAGTCGTAGTACATCTCTAGCGACCGCGTTGCTGTAGAGATCACATTATGAAAATGCATCCGTCAAGTCTAATATTTCGAAGGTGATACCGCGGCTTACGACCTGCCATAAAATGTGCGCTATTGCGCGAGCACTTGGGAATATTCGCGAAAATATCTTCACTAAAAAGCGATGAAAATAAAGTCGGACTTAAGCGCAAATCCACTATTGTAGACTTTTTACTTTGCTTTAATATAAATCTCATAGAGAAAGAGAGAATTAAACACATTAATAAATTCTTAAAATCAAAAGTTAATTTTGTTGTCAAGAACCAATATTCTATTTTTTTTTAATTTGCAAGTTTAATTTATAAACAATTAGTAATAAATGAAGAATAGTAATCTTCGAGCTCTGAAGTCTTTAAACTGAATAATGAAATAAATTCGGTCGTAAGGAGCCGTTTGCAGGATGTTTTGCAGAAAATGTGCTTATAAATATATATGTGAAGGAAAAAAATTATTTCACACGTTTATACGTGTACATATATTTATATATATATATATATATAAAAAAGCACATTTTCTGCAAAACATCCTGCAAACGGCTCCTTACGACCGAATTTATTTCATTACTCAGTTTAATTTATAAGTCGTATCCTATTGTACGTACATAGTGGTTTTTGCTTTATCAAAAAACTCGTGAACTTTTACGCAGTCGTACGCGAAACATCGACGTTGGTCAGAAGCTAATCTTTGAAACAGTTAATCGTTGCGCTGTGCTTTCCATTACAATCTCTGACTGGCGGCCATAAATTTTCCGGCAACCTGAGAGTTTCGTGATATTTTCGGGAAAAAACAAAGATAACAAGGCGGATTGGCCAGAAAAAATAGCGAGCCATCTACTAAACTCTCATCGCACTCTCGTGAAATATATTTTCAGGATGCCGCAGCGGCGATGATAGTATACGAATACATATGGACAAGAAATTCGTGACCTATATATAATCTAAAAGGCAAGATGACGTAATATTCCTGTAGTCTTGCTGCTGTGTCACCTGCTTCATGAAAAAAGCATTAAGCTGTCAGACACTATGATTCCGCAGTTTTAAGTGAAAATGCACATAAACATGCGTTGACATCGTTTTATAGAAAATATTCTAGACAAAATTACTTTTGCAATTTGTCAAGATGAGAGAGAGAGAGAGAGAGAGAGAAATATATTAAATACGTAACAGAAATTTGAAATTTTCAGTAGCGTTGTTTCGAACAATTTAATAAAACGTCACGGTGCATTATTAACAAAAAAAAAAAAAAAAAAAAAACTTTGTTAATCCATTTGGACTCGTTTCTCGTCATGCGACAAACCTAGACAAATGACGATTTATCGATCGCACGAAAAAAACTACCCGAGACCTACCACAATGTCTGAATTAAACCGGGAATATACAAAAAACTCAAAGAAAACCAACTAATCACATAAACCGATATTCTTTTTTTGAACATACGTTGAGAAAACGCTGGCCCTATTATTATTATTGATTGATTTGCTTAGTGATAAAGTTCGCTTAAGTTTTTTTCGCGTGTTTCTGGTTGTAAGTGAAAAGGTCGACGTATGTGCAGACCGACGTTGCGGCAGCGCGTTGCTAATCGCAACGATCTCAAGGCCATCATCGCGCAATCGGAGAGTTGTTCTCGAGATGTACGTGCGTATATTCGCATTTGATTTGACCTTCGTCGCCTCGCCCTGTCCGGTGCGATGTCTCAGTATTGAGATAAAAATAACCGTACATTACAAACGCGAGACGATTTTTATCGAGAAGATTATATGTATATGCCTGAAGATATCGATAACACATCGATGTGACATAAATTTTTTATACGGAAATATTTGCTACTATATCTTTCTAAATACATCTGTTAGAGAAAAACCGTCGTGATACATTTTCTTGATACTTAATAATTATTTTCTGTTGCACAAAAACCTGAAAAGAGTAGATAAATAGCAGCAATCGCAATTAATAACCGGATCATGCGTTATTAAACGTTGGCGAGGGAACAATGCCCCGATATCGCGAACAATGTTATAGAAGGTGATGTGAAAGTGACAGTTTGCAAAATTGGCAAAGCGTAAATTCCCGCCATTGGCCCTATCTGGCGCCGACGAAACAACGTTATCGGGCACACTCCCAATATCCGACTATCGAACTATAATTAAGCTCTATTCTTTGTGCGAAAATTAATTCAACGTCGCGCGGACATGGCACGACGAAGCCACGCGGAAATCCGCATACCGGCCGAGCAAGCGAGAGCCGAATGACCGGGTACCGTAAAAGCGAGATCCTAATTTGCTTTCCCAGCGTATGCATTCTTCTTTGTGTGTATGTGTGTGGTTTTTTTTCTTTTTTTTTTTTTTAACCTCGACGTTATTTTTGCCAGATAAAACGCGAAATGCGCAGCCGGTTAAGTGATGCGCAATTTAAAGCGTGTCGCGCGCCGCTCGATTTTCGCGTGCCACATTTTACGCATCAAATGTTTCACTGCTTGATATTTGAATTAAATTCATACATTGGCTATTTTTCCAGAGCATGTTACCGCAAAATGAACAAAATGATAATTCGCATTACGATAGCAAGCAAAAATTCTCTCGTTCTCTTTTTCTTTGTTGTATCAGAGAAAGTTAATTGTATAAAATATACTCGCGCGCATAATTTTTATTTCAAAAATATTAATTATATCGTTTAAATCTGTGAAAGATTTTTGCGGCAAAACCGAGATAGAAGACACATCGATTAGCGCGCGCGAATGCGGCAGAACGCTTTAGGCGCAATAATCGTATATTTGTACTCGAGTGCGCCGATAGAGTGCGCGCGCCATACCGAAAATATCAATATGCACGGAACGTCGCGCGACTCGTGATACAGGAAGCTGACTCGCTCGCACAGTCACACGCACGCAAAATACATACGTTCCAGCGGTATTATGCACGCATTTACACGTTCTCGGTTTCCCCTCGCGATCCGTGCACTATGGTGTCCCTACCACCCCGAAGAAACGATGCGACGCCGCAACCCCCTTCGACCGTCCCACCAACGCGAGCCCTTCTCTGACGACGCCAAACCCCACCACTCGTCATTCCATCAGTATTTCCCCTCCATCTCCCTTCCTACTTACCTATCGTCGTATCGTCTCTCCTTCGAACGTCTCTCACCTGTGGTGAACAACATCGGTTTCGCCGTCTATAAACTCATAGGTAGGTAGGTAGGTTTGTTCTCGCAGGAGTGAGAGAAAAGAGCAAATTTGCCATCGCGAGAGGAATAAAGATCGAATGCGTGCCTTACCGCTACCTATCTCTCCGAGAGTATCCTTTCTCCGCGCGACTAACAGTCCACGCTGATTTACCTGGCGCGGTCTCTTCTACCAAACTGACCCCTCCAACTGTCTCATCCAAGAGTGCTGGACTTTTATTGTACTTATTATTACACACAGAACACTACCGATTCTATCCTAGAAAAAACTCCGACACGTACGTTTCACTGACTTCGATTGCAGTCGACTCTCGACGTTTTGTCTTACAACAAAATAAATCGAGTTTTTCAACGTTTTGTATACAAAAAAAAACACGTAATTTAACCGGTACTTTAACTGAGTATAAAAATATGTTTTTATAATTATAATTTTTTTTATACTTGAATTGTAAATTTTCAAAAAAAATATATTTGTTGAATAAACAAAAGTATATTTATATTTTGTTAGAACAAATATGGTTTTGAAAAAGCATTCTGTAACATTAACAAACAATATATACTTGTTAATCGTTTATCGGCTCGTCATATCTTAAACCTGCGTTTAGACCAGGCCGATTGTTGATAACGTGTTGATTGTTGAGACACAACACATGTTATCTTACTTTTTTTGCGTATAACTATAGGTCTGTTCTTTTTACCTAAACTTGCACTATTTACCTTTCTTCCTTTTTCTCCAAAGTTAATCTTCTCTCTTTTTCTCCAAGAGAGAAAAAGAGAGAAGATTAACTGAGCAACAAGTTCAACTAAAAAGAATCTTACCAAGAACAATACCAATTGTTTCCAACTGATGTCAAGGATGTTGCGCCTCTAAAGAAGCTCAAGCTATTCTTTTTCTTCAAGGTCAATTTTGAGAAGCGAGGATTATATTTTCGACGATTATAGATATCAAAGAAAAATGTATTTGCGATAGAAAACCTTTTACATCTCTCATAATTTTGCATTAAAATTACTATGTAGTTCGAAATCGTAATTTTTTCGCGCACTGTTAAAGTTCATACGCAGATGCTATATATTTCATCGTGCATTTGTAACATTGAAACCTATGTTGTTACGCAAACGGCCTTGTTGCGTTTTAATCCGATTTATATGACGCGTCCGTTATTAATATCGCACAACGATATGTTTGTTATTAATATCTATCGTGGCGCACACACTCGCGCTATTAATATCTACGATTTCCTTTTAGAGATGCTGCCCTTAACAAAGATTATACTCGTTAGCTATCAACATTCTATTTATAGAAATCATTGCGACTTCTCTTCTGGAAATATTGGCAAAAGTTAGAAGAACTTTTCTGGCATTGGAGAAAGATAAACAAATTCAGACAAATTTGGTTTAAATTTCTGCCAACTTATTATTACACATGCGTCGCAACAAAATCAATGGCTATACAAAATATTGCTTTTGAGAAAATTTGTTTAATAAGTGTTTTAGTTTTTTTTTGGATAAACAGTTTTTAACAGTTGTGTGAGGACAGCACGTACATTTTGTGAGCGCAATCTTTACGCGCGGCATCACTAAACCTAAGATGCGCTCATGCTTTCTACAACGTAAATTACGCTCACCAGGAGCTCTTTTCACGAAGTAAAAGGTGTAGGTAAGAGAAGGCGGGTGGTCACCGACTACGGGAGAAGGTCGATTCGTCGTTATTACGTGACACCGTTACGCAACGGCTCTCCGCCGTTCGTCGTTCGACCATGTGTCTTTATGCGCGCACACACATGCAGACACATATAAATTTGTTTCATCGAAATTGCCCAATATTCACGAGAGATTCGCGCTACAACAGAAGATGCTGCTGTTATCGAGAGGCGTATTTTTCTATATAGTTTGCGACGCGCTCTGTGATTCAGTATTGTACGTGCTGCGAAATGAATCTTCACGTTGCAATCACTGTTTAAAA
>QVOB01013295.1:0-10855 GCA_014839585.1 Pseudomyrmex concolor
GGTTTTTTTTTTTTTTTTTTTTTTTTTTTTTTTATACGTTACCTGCAAAAACCTAATATAATCGCCGTGCGTTCGATAAAATAACGTGACAAAGCGTCGACTTCCACGTGACGTGAATGGTATATCCCTACTTTAATCTTGTATGGTTTTTTTCTCCCCCGTCTCTCCTGTCCGTTCCTCTCTTGCTCTCTCTCTCGCGCGCGTGTTGCCGAGATTTCGCGCGAAACACTCTTCGTCAGGTAACGCTGATGTTGTTACACACAGCGGCTGCGATCGAGTGAGTGAAAAGGCGACGAGAGATAAAGGTCGACGTGTCGCAACGCCGTCGTCTTATACGTCTCTCGCATTCACCGCACACCGGGAGAGACGGACGCTCGTTAGGCGTATCACTCCGTCAAACGGCACGATAAAAAGCGACGGCGAGTGCCCGATCGATTATCGATAGCCCGCTTGGTTGGCGGCTCGGCCGCTCATGTCGGCAGGCAGTTGTTTTGCAATCCCGGTCTCTTCGCAATTAGGCTTAACGCAACTGAACCGGACGCGTTACATTGCGTTGTTGTTTTCACGTGCTTCCCTTTTTTCTCTCGTCATCGGATTTTTTTTTTTTTTTTTTTTTTTTTTTTTTTTTTTTTTTTTTTTTTTTTTTTTTTTTTTTTTCAAAGGGCGCTTCGAAAAAGGCGCTAAGTGCGCGAGAGCTTTCAAATTATATTTTATTATTTATTCAAGGCGAAAAAATCACCGGTACATTTATCGACGATCATATTCTCTTTCCGGAGACGTTCTTCTTCTTCTTCTTTTTTTTTTTTTTTCATATCGCCGCGGAATAAATGCGTCGCAAGCGAAGTAGGTTTCATCTTTTCGAAAGTGTACATTACTGTACATACATATAAAAAGTATACGAGTGAGGAGGAGCGGAAGGCATATATTGGAAGCGACGCGGAGGAGTAAATCTGGTCATCTTTCGAGTAAGACTCGTTTCGTATAATCCGGCTATTGTGCCTTTCAAATATCGGACGCAAAAAAGATACGTCCATTCAATCGACCGCTCTTGGCAGCGAATATCGATATATATGAGACTTCGAGTGTCCCGTAATCTCGCGTGCCGTTCAAAAAATCGAAAAGTATCTCAGCAATCTTTTAGCTATTCGTCATTTTGAGATACGAAAATTAGAACAAACATTTTGAATGTCGCGTCAATTTAGGAAACCGCTGAAACTGAACGAAAATCGAGAGAACGAGACTTCGAGGAAAAATCGACCTCGACCGAGTCGGAGTCGAGAATATAAACAGAAAGTCGATAAACGAGACGATAATTTATGGATTTTCAGATATATTGACAATCGCGCGTGTTAGAGCGCCACGATCATTTATTATACACATTTTCGCCGATACATTTTACGAGCGTTATTACGCTTGGCGATCGCGCAGCGCAACAATCGCGGCGAGCTCTTGTAATAACGTGCGCGCTAAAACAAGCAAACCCGAATCTTTAATAATCCGCAACGTGCACGATGTTCGCGAGCTCCGCGGATCTCCGCGATTTCGTAGATAAAAAAGTCCGTATGTAAACAGAGCGCTGTCGACTCTCCATCGCGGCAGCGCACACACACGTACATACATTATACGTATGTACAACCAACACGCGGAAATTTCCGCGTAATATCGCGATCGGGAGTGATTAATGGCGGAGGCGCGCCGTTTAACCACCGCTTTTACATCCTGACACGGAGTGGCGGCCTCCGAAGGGGCGGCGAGTGAATCGCGAAGGGTGGTGGGTGGTGGGACAGATGGTTCGGGGGAAAAGCGGGTAAGAATAACACGAGGTGTATAAAGGTCTATAAAGGAAACGTAGAATGGTTGTACAGATAAAGTGCGCAGGAAATCAGCCACTACCTTCTCTCTCTCCCGACCGCGCGGGAGCGCATAATATCCGTGCTTTATTCGCAAATCCTCGTTCGCTCGCGCACGCCGTTGTTGTTTGTAGCGCGCGCGGGTAGATAGCGTATATCACGCGAAAAATATAGTTACATTAACTGCAATTTATAATGGATTTCGCCGCCGCGAATTACTCATTGTTCCGCGAGAAGCATACGACCCCGACTCGCTCTTGGCCCGTTCGCGCTCTGATTTATACTTCTGGTTTACCGGACTATTAACGCCGCGCAACACTGTTAATAATTACCGCGGCGGAATCGCGACTCTTCCCTCCTCGTCGACGACGATTCGATCGCCGAGTTCCCGTGAATGGGAGAAATGCGCGCTTTCAGAGTTCCCACCGTCACCTCGATCATTCTCGCTCCATCGCCTCTCGATTCATTCTCGCTTTACACGGGAGGTAAAGCGAGACGAGGGTTTCAAGTATTGTCACGGGCCATTTTAAGATAAAAATATCGGAAATATCTAAATTACGCGCAATTACAGAAGATCGGAGATTTTTTGTTTTTTCGGAAATAATGAAAATTTCGCGCCAAAAGATTAAATCGAAATGGAAATCTCGTCGAGATTTAATGCGAAAATTTAATCAATCGAACGGTGCTTAGTTATATTAAACTATCTAATGTTGGATTATTTAAAAAAGGAAATTCCACTCAGAGGAAGATATGATCAAGTATGTAAGTGATTTAATAATACGGATTATTTGGGAAAAAACGTCGATAAGAGAGATAATAAAGAGAGAAAAGAGAGAGAGAGTGAGAGAATTTTAAAACATTTCGGCGGAGTTAATTTTAATAACCAGCACATATATCCTTCTCTTCGCACATGCAGCTATCGCGCCACGTAAAGGGACGCGAAAGGAACAAATCCGCTTTTCACGGTAATAATGGCACGTATCCTTTCGCTATCAAGCCGCGATATTGCAATTTCTTGCTTGGATCGTCGGCTAAAGCGCTCGTAACACGTTTTCCCTATGCCGCACGCTGGTTTTTTCTCGTACGTGTCATCGTCTCTCATGAGAAGCGAGCGGTGTACACATTTCGATAAAATTCATTCTTGAAATTTTTTTTTTTTTTGTTTGTTTTTTAATTTCTTGCGCTAAATTTTATTGAAAGGCCAGGATGAGAGTACGTATATAACAAAAAAGGATATACATATGTATACAAAGTCGTTATCTCTAATTACATTTGGAATAAAATTTGCTCAACTATATAAATTCTATGTATTTATTTAGAACGTTGTAATTTTTACGTCGGGGCGCAGTTATTTGTGAAACTTGTTGAAATGTTCCAAGTAAATATAACATAATAGTCCTCCCGAAATTCATAGCGTTAATACCGGTGCATCAGCTCGAGCGTAGAGAATGAGTGAGTGAGAGAGAGAGAGAGAGAGAGAGAGAAGATGCAGAGACAAAACGGTAAACTATCATCTATTAAATTGCAGAACTTGGAGTCGTTAGAGCCGAGCTTACGCGAGTTATGCTTTCGGAGGTAAGATCGCGATTTGTCGTAAAAGACCGAGGTTCTCGCTCGCGCCCCAACGCGGGTGGTTCTTCTCTCTTCCCTTCCTTCCTCGCCGCTCCCTTCCACGTTAATTAATTTATTAATTAATTCTGCAAACTATAGAGCGCAAGACAGTTGAATAATTCTAAAATGCACTTACAGCGCGCGCAACCTTTAGTTACGGACTAATTTATTATGACGATGGTTTCCGGCTGGCAAAAGAGAGGGAAATGCGCGGCATTAAAGTGCTTGCAAATAGAGATTCGGTCTTTCCGAAAATCGTGACGAACAAATCACCACAGAAGTAATAAGCGTGTTCCGTTTGTCTGATACGCTTCACGATTCCGAACCACGTTGTTTCACGGCGGAACTAAATGCCGCGAGTGCAAGCTTGTTTTTTTTTTTTGTTTTTTGTTTTTGTTTCTTTACTCTTTCCGTAAACAAAAATGGAGCAGCTACACAACGGGAGAGTCAGCTGCGGCTTAATTAAAAGCGGCGAGCGCTTGGATTATTTTTCTTATTAGCCCCTCAAGGGCGCAGCGTACCGCGAATGTGCAATCTACGTTCCTCATGTTGCATCTCCCAGCCCGTGATTGCAATTGGCTGCGTATCGCGGCCACTTTGAGTAGATAAGACGCACTAACTCACGTAACTTTTGAAAATTTGAAGTCGTATTCTGAAAAATTAAACACGATTAAAGATCAAACACGATTAAGTAAATTAGCACAATTTAAGAGCGCAAGATTCGAATTAATTAGCGCGTGCTTTGCGCGAATTGCGAAAATAGCGAACGATATCTCATAATGATAGTCTTGTGTAACGGCAAGGCGCAATAATCATAACGAATGTAGGTCGCGTGAGAGAAAAAAATTTCGGATACAATAGGCCCGACTAATTTTGGCGTGTTATCAGTTTTATTCGAAAAATCGTGCGTTTGTGTGAGCGCGACGCGCTTTCAAAAAAAAAAAAGCGAGATTTCACGAATATTCACATTGTAAATGTGATAATTTAATTAAATTTGTACGAATAGAGAATATTATTATTATTATCATCATTATTTTTTGCGTAAAATAGTACAAAGGATGTAATATTTTTATGTTTGTAATATTTTTATTTTTTAATTATCTTTCGCGTCTCTCCGTATGTAAAAGAGCTGATTTTCATTAGGAAATCACACACGCATATTTAAAACTTTTTCAAAATATAAATACGTATTATATAAAAATATAATTTTTTAAATATTCAGGACGAGAATCTTTATTTTTTTCTTATACATACGCTTGTACGTATGACCGCTTGAATAAAAGAAGATTCAATCGTGGGAGAGTTACCAATCCGTGACGCTTAAAAAAAAAAAAAAAAAAAAAAAAATCTTAATCGCATAACGCATGCCGGTGCAAACGCGAGTTACGCTACTCGCGATTTTATCCTCACGGCCGCGCGGAGCACAGACGCGTAAAGCCTCGCTCTTTTGTGCGACTTGATAACCTTCGTTTGAACACGGGAAACGCGCGACGCACGGTCGGATGGCTCGGCTAATCATAGCTCTCGTCGTCGGACAACGTTAATTCGATAATTATACTTAGTAGTTACCTGTTGCGCTGTATAGCGGTACACTTTTTTTTTTTTTTTGAGTGCCGACTGCGCCGCGGATAAATGTGCGTCAAACCACGGGAACAAAGCACGGAACCGAATCGAAATGCATGCAAAATTACATGATAGTCTTGTCAATGTCGATTGCGCGGAATTCCTCATTCCGCATTTGTTTCTTCGTTGCGAAAAATTGCGAACGAACGAAGAAAAATCGCACGAAATGTGTGTATTAAAAGAACGCAAAGAAAAGCATTAACTTTGACGTGAAATGTGATCAAAAAAAGATGTGTTATAAACTTAAATTGTCCACAAAATGAAACTGTCGAGCAACGCGCGAGACACATACGCTACAATGCAAATGAAACAAATTTGTTAACTCAGTCAAAAGACAATTTTGATCGAGCGGGCTCGCGTGGTTTTACAAGAAAAGGATGTTAATCCGCGAATCGAAATTGATCAAATACAATGGTTTTTTCACAACCCATTTCTATCCGATATCGGACTCTTGTTTGCGTTTTTTTTCTCACTTTTTTAAAAAACATTAGACGTCGAAGAAGTCTCGCTTTATCAGAGTATTTTGTTCGCAAGTATATTTCGCAATTTTGACAGGAGAAATGTTCACAAAATGATGTCCGTTTTTTTCTTTTTTAACATGATCAAAGGTAAAAGTTTGTGCGAACAAAGTTTTCCGAGAAAAAAAGTGAAAGAAATACTCGCCTTTAGTCCGAATAACCGGCGGAGACGAGCGGAATTACATTTTATGTCGCTGACCTGATAAAATCAGATTTGTGTGCTATTGTAGCTTCCTGAATAAAATTTGTCAGCTGTCGTGTCCAGTGATTAAAATATGACACGGCACGACCCCGTACGTTTTCATTTAATCCCGTCTCTTGTTCCTAGAGAACGTAATACTCTCCGCTTGTCGCAACACACTTTCCGCTTTTATCTCGGGGAAAAATGTCGATATACACGTCTATATAGCGAGAGTTATCGGGATGGCCTCTTATGACACACCGGGAAGAAGAAAAAATTTTATATCCCGAGCTAAAAATGACATTTTTCTCGGCCCAGAGAAATCCGCCCGTTCTTACGGGACCGTCTGCGGGATCGGCGTAACATAAGAATTGCACGCGCGAATTTTGCGAATTCGGCAACTTGCGCAAATCGATAAATAGTTATAGTTCATGCACGCAGTCGTAAACCCATCAGTTTCATCCCGCGGTTTAATCGCCTCTCTCGTTTGATCCAGATTTAATCTGACTGAGTTTTTTAGGAACGCGCGCACAATCCGATTCGCGCGCGTATCCCTTCGGCAAATACACAGAAATCTTTCGGAGTCATCCCCGAAACAGGAATATGTATATGTGCACATATCCGCTCTCTCACATTTCCCCTCACTTGCAACCAAGTAACTGGGAGATTGGATTCGCGAAACAAAGGGCCTTATAATATATGTATTACGCGAGTTCTCAACTTGTGACAGTTTCCTGAATAATTTTCGAAGTATCTATCCCACCGCCCGGCTCAGACGTACGCCATATAATCTCACATCTTTACATACACACGTATATATGCGCGTATGTGTATACACACATACAGATGCACGTGTATTCACGCAGACGCGCGCACGTGTATTCTGAAATATTTAATCGCAGACTCGATTGGCCGCACGCGAATCACTCCGCTCGCTCTCGCGCGATTTCACAATCCTGCGTGCGAGAGCGAGAGAACGAGAGCGAGAGCTAAAACTCAAAGCTTTATGCTCTCTCATCCGACTTGAAGCTTTCATCCGCGACGCGCGTTATATTTCTCTCGCATCTCGAACGCCCGGAAACTCGACGCCCGGTATTCCTTTCCTGGTTCGACTATAATATTTAATTTAATTCCGCAGCGCATCCCGGCTTCGCTCTCGGACGTGCGTCGTAAAAATCTTTTATGTCTCTGTATAAAGAAATCGAAAAAAAAAAAAAAAAAAAAAGACCGTGACGCGACCGTATGATTTTCGTTTAATTGGCTGCGCGGGTCGTTACAATTTTTCAGAGCGATTCACAGAGAGAAAGGGAGAGAAAAAGAGAGAGAGAGAGAGAGAGACTCTTGCGGCGGATACACGGTACGGATACACGGCACACACTCATATACACAGACGAGGCGAACAGAGCGTGCATTTCTCATCGAAAATCACTCTTCTCTCTAGAAAGATGGAAGAAAGTAGTTTTATATAAATTGGACGGTGTATTGCATACATAAAATACTAAATTCTTATTAAAGTTGATCGGGAAAACTACGTATTTTGAAGTGTACACAATTGTTCGCGAGGAAGATTAAATAGAGAATAAATTTTTGTTAGAAAATAATTCTCGATGCTAATGTGTGTGCTTCAGTAGTTACCGAACTGATGAAAATACAATACAATTTTCGAAACTACATTATTTCAATATCACATTTTGTTCTTTTTTTTAATGAATTATTTAAATTAAAAGCGACGTCGCGCGCTACTTTCCATTGAGATACTGTCACACACTTTCTGTCTGTGATACGAAAGAGACTTTTAGCTGCGTTTTTAAAAATTTTTGTAAATATATCGTTCTTTTATTCTTCTTGCGCTCTCTTACACAAGGGGTTTACATGTGTGTTTGCGTCAAAACTACAAAAAAAAAAAAAAAAAAAACATTTTTGGCTCCGGATCAGATCGCGAAGTTATACGATGTAATATCGTTACACGGAACACACACTCCGCGCGTGTAGGGAGGGATATATGGTCATATATCTTCGATACTTACTCGCGGCAGAGCGGCATTCGTATAGATAGGATCTCGTCGCGCGTACGATTTTATCCGGCAATCGGGCGCATATCGAGCGTAAACCTTTACACTTTTATCCGGCCTTAACCTCTATATCCGCGGTGTAAAACCAGTCCATCGGCCGATCGACTTCTCCGCGGACATTCCTATCGAGTGATTATGTTCGATTAGCCGCGATATCGAGCAAAGCTCGACTCGGAACTTCCACGATAAAAAAAAAGTATTCGGTGTCGACGTGTGTGTGATAACAGAAAAGCGAGCATATCTATGTGTCGTTCGATCGCGCGGTTAGAATTACTCTGAAATATTTACGCAAATAGAAAAACTTCGAGACGGATTTGTTCGAGATCGGTTTTAAACTTGACGTAAATTTTTAACACAGTTTGTTATGTCTGAATAATTTCTTCCAACTGTTTGTCATAACTTTGTGTGACAAAACAACCTTTTTTGTTGCAACAATATTTTATGTAGCAGAATAATAAATAATACATATTAATTAATATATAATCTCTGTCGCGCGCAATTTTAGAAAAATATTTTCGCGACACGAGCATGAAAGAAGCGTTTTCCGGCACTCGACAAAATGTAATCTGCAACGTGCCGTAATAGTCGGCTGGAGGCATCTAATCGCGAAATCACACGCGTATCCCGCCAATAGCGCCGTGCTCAAAAAATCGCTGCTCTCGCTGGCGCTTTTATCTGCCACACCCCTCTGATTTATACTCCTGATTTACTGGCCTATTAAAACGCCGCGCAACACTATTAAACTCGCGTTTTATGCCCTCTTCATATTTTTTTTCTTTTTTTTTTTTTTGGACAAAATCCTCGTATTTTTGTCGGCCAATCGCGCGTTGTAGGGATGGAATATATTTCGAATTAAGTTCTCAAAAATGTTTCGAATTAAAACTATCCGTCGGGCGAAAAAACCCTCAAAGCGATGTGAAACTGTTAGCGGAAACATCAGAGATATCAGCGCAGAGACGCAGCGTGTGTATTTTTATATATCAAGCTTTCGTACTTTGACATTTAATAACGTTAGCCGTGAAATTAACGCGGACTGTGTGTGTTTTTTTTTTTTTTTTCGTCACTCGTTAGTGTAACGAAGCTGCAGGACTTAAAATTTCCCAATGTGCGTATACACATCTGGAAAGCTTCGTGCCGTGAAATTGAGCGCGCGCGTTTTTTCGAACAAGTCCCCCGTGTGTGTCGCGCGGCAAAAATTGACTGCTGCTCGCGCGACGCGACGGCCGGAATCGGCGCGCCTAAATGCGAAGCAACGCTTCCTAAACTCGTCACGCCGTAAATCGACGCGCCTAAAATCCGCAAGAGCCTTTATCGACGGCACGAGGCGTGAAATCCGCCGGGTCCACCGGATCTCATGATATTGCCCGGCCGCCGCCGGTCGATGATTCTAATTCGCTTCGACGTTTACCCCGGAGCGGACTGGCATGCACACACATGTCGGCGCGCGTATATCTATACGCGCACGCACGCATACTGTATCAAGAGGAAAGCGGAGACGCGCGGAGGCCGGGCGGAAATTCCGGCCGCCGAGCGATCAGTTTTGCGGATGCGACGTATCCGGTGATTTGGCATTGTTGCCCGCGGCGAGCGCAGCGTCAATGGACGCACGCAGGTAGAACGCGAACGAGCGAGCGAACACACTTGCGCGCTGGCCTCGTGTCATCGCCAGGTGGATCCTCCTTCCAGCTGTACCCGCGTCTATCGCGGCGCTGCTTTTTTTTTTTTTTTTTGCTTTCCGTCCTCTCGCTCACTGCGATCATTCCCTCTCCCTCTCTCTTTTGTGTGTGTTTTTTTGTCTTTGTGAGGCTCACATTCGACGAATTTTGGACGGGCAATCGGAGTTGTGCCCTGGAACCACCTCTTTGAAGTCCCGCGCGCGAGCGAGGATCGACGTCACTCTCGATCGACGACTTCAAAAGGTACCACCTTTTTGAAGTTACGCTCATCCCGGTGAGTCGTCGACGCTTCTCTCTAAACGATCGCGTCTCTCGCCGAAAATCGAGAATTCAGAAATCATTGGGTGCCCACAAACCTGTTAAGTGTTCCATCTGCATCGCGCTTTGCCACGTTTATCCCTATATCCGGCCTACGTGGTGGTGACGTGGTGTGTTCTCTCCCTCTCTCTCTCTCTCTCTCTCTCTCTCGAGCGAATATCGATTTTCTATTAACACTCGCGGCAACGACCGGAATAGGAACGCGTAAAGAGGGAAAAGAATGGGGCCTTTAATTTTTCCTCGTCGGACAATATGAAATTACAGAGAATTACATTACAAAGAGGGGAAGAGAGAAAGAGATAGAAGCGGTACACATATTGAAAAATAAAATCTACGGTATCGCGATTGTCCGCGTGTTTACCCGGTCATTACACTCGCGTCGGTAAACAATCGTTTATATAGCAGTTACCGAACACTATGTAAACCGCGCGAATATAATCTATCCGTATTATCGAAGGCGTCTCTTCTCCACGAGACCACCACCGTTCTGCGAGAGATATTCCGCGACAGGTTTATCATGGGCTCTTTATTGATGATATTGGCCGTTCTCGGTCTCCCCGAGTTGGTGTTTGTTTGTTGTCGTGTCGGCTGAAGTTTGATGGCCGATACGGAAAGCGCGGTCCGTAAAAGAACGGTTTCGCCATCGATGATAGGTATTAAGCCGGCCGCGTCTGCCGGCTTAGTGTTTATGACCTTTCCCTTCCCCACCTCTCTCGGGTACACACCGCCTCTTATTTCCGTGTGATATTCAAACATTCTCGCTTTGCCAGTCGTACTTCTGACAAATGTCACGCGCGCTCACGGATTTATTTGTCCAGCAATTTACACGTTCCAGTTTCGTGGAAATGTTAACCTGATGACAGCGGAGAGAAAGGATATCTTTATTTTTAGAAAAAAAACCGGACACATTGACTTTTCTTTATTTGTATACAATTTGTCCGTGTAAGTGCGTTTTTATATCGATAATAGCAAACAAAAAAGTATGTAATCGGATAATCATCGACGA
>QVOB01013299.1:0-20374 GCA_014839585.1 Pseudomyrmex concolor
AGTCGCGAAAGCGTAATTTATTTCCGAGTTCGTTAATTGAGACCTCTCGTTAATTAGTTCGCGATAGACAAAGCTCTCCGCTGTGAGACACGCGGCCCGCACGGAACGCGGCGGCGACGGCCGCCCCCTGAATGGCAGCCCCCGCGATAAACTTCCACGGGATTCCCATTCAGGACACAACGCCGCCGCCGTTTAAACACGCCGTTAAAAGTCCTTTTTCCTCCGCTGATAATCTCGACATGGCGATCAGCGCGGGGCCGAGGCAATTAATTCAAGCACCGGCACGAAGTCATTACCGACTCCGGCGCGCGAAACGAATTTCCGCAACATTCGCGGTTTTTCGTCACGAGCGAAATAGAGAAATACAAAAGGAACGAAGAGGAGTCCGTTCGCGAGATTAAACGCGAGGAGAACGCGAAAACAACTCGCGTACGATCGACATGCTTTTTCTAGCGGCGCGGTATTTCAAAAGAGAAATATACTCGCCGCCGTAAATAAAGCGCAGCAGGTCAAACGCACGCGAACGCTTGAAAAATCCCGACGCTTAATTAAACGCGACGACGCGGCTGCCGCTAACGTCCGCGTAATTATGTATCCGTCGCTCTCGCTCCGTAAGTCGTAACGCAACAATTACACACGAGGGCGTTGACCAACGATCGTTTTAACGAGGCTCAATTGCATAAATCTTGCGCCCGTCCTTCTTCGCAAGTTTCGCGAGCAGATTTCCTTCGTCAAATTGAAGCCGAACAGCACGGCGCGCTCCGCCAACCGTACGGGGTCAATGGACACCCACGAAGAAAACTTGCTCTCCCTCTCCCTCTCCCCCCCTCTCTCTCTCTCTCTCTCTCTCTCTCTCTCGTCAATTAAGCATCGGGGAAGAATCTGTAATTATATGCGCGATATGTCCAAGGAAATTACAAATCCATCGAAACGCGCAATTTAAATCTCAAAACCGAGACGCGGAAAACAAAATTTTCCTATTACATGGCCAGTGAGAAAAAATTTTCTTGACTGAATTTTTGTCTCAAAATGTTTTTGCAGACAAAATAATAAAATTAATAAACTTAGCGAATTGTTCTCGGGCAACTGATCTTCCTCCTTAATCCGGCGAAAATGTTTTGTTTCCGCGTTACAAAAGTTTGTTTGAAAATCCGCGGAAGAAATAAAAGTAAAAGTTCGCAAAGTCGAACGTTTATTAGTATACAAGTCGTCGCTTTGACTGGCGAAGCGCGCGCTTGGATCGATAGAGAGAAGACAGTCTTCGGAGGTTTTCAGCTCCTGTCATTTATTATGGAAATAAATGCGCTTGTTAATTATAAGAAAATCGATTCCACTCCGCGAGCGGAATACGAAATTAATTTTCGCACGAATGGTCGTTGAAAATGGTGAAAAATATGAGTCAACAACACACACAGAGAGAGAGAGGCAAAAACCACTGCCTTCCTTTTCGCGATACGCGCAGCAACGCTTGATAAGGTTCGGAGAACAGTTACGCTTTCTAAATCCAGTTTGATCTCTCGCCTTCTCTTCCTTCCTCGTTTCTTCTTCTTTTAATTAGCGACAAATGTGGAACGTGGAATTTTTGTCGCCTCTTAATCTATCGAAATGTTTTTCAAGATATCGAAAAAAAAAAAAAAAAAAACAAGATTAAAAACGCATTTTGCTTATCTTCCTTCAAACGACGACCACATCCATCAGCGAGGAATGCGAGGACTATCGTTGGAAAAATCGAGTCGAAATATTGTCGATAGAGAAAACCTTTCGGAAAAAATTCGTGGAAACAAGGAACTCAAAAGCACAAAGAAATTATCAACCGCATTTTTATCAGCTGCGCGCCTAGTACAGTCGCGTTATCGACGTTATCCTTCGAAGGATATGACGTTTTTTCCCAGAGAGAGAAACCCCGTGTCCCCCGATAACGTCTGTCGCGATCCAGAGAAATACCAAAGTGAAATCACTCACACGGTCGTGAGTGATGGACTTAAAACAAACTTGTCCCGAGAAGTGACCTTTCTTTTTGATTATCTCCGCAATCGAATTAACAATCGTTTTATATTCACAAGACACTCTCGACCGGTGTCGTAAAATATTTTGCCGGGGTTACGTTCGCAGCGGTGTCAACGGAGTCGTTAGCGGGCATCTCCGCCGGAGACGTGCATGTAAATCGATCAGACCTGTCACGAAACAACCGTCTTTCTCTCCTTCTCTCTCTCTCCTGCGCTTCGCCCACGAAGAGAACCGCAGCGTCCCTTGTAATTACGAGAAAGCTCGGCGGTTCTAAATCTTACGCAACACTCCGCGAGAAAGAGACAGAGAGAAGAAGAGAACGCGCGTGACACGCGCGTTGGGAAATATCTTTATTGCCACTCCGGCACGCGCGCACCACGAAGAACCTTCACCGCAGATGCAATTTCAACTCCGACTATTATGGGTTTCGGCTGACACGATCGAGGACGTCGCGGCGAGACTTGAAGAAACAATCTCGTAGAAATTTTTCGAGTAGAAAAATGAAGGTCCAAGTTGCTTTTTCGGATCTCTCGATTGCGAGAATAAGCTATCTCTCGAAGAGTTGCGTTCTCGAAGTTCGAGCGAAGAGCGTTCGTTCTCTTCGAAAGTTCGCGAGAGAGAAAATTCCGGTCGCCGCAAGATCAATGCGGCGGGTTCGCGCGAAACAAAAAACAAAAAAACGAACGAAATAAGACGGAGATGCGTCGCTCGATGCGTGGGTGGTGTGTATCGAGTGAGACGTTTGCACGCGAGCTTTGCGCGAAAGCGCGCATACACGTCAGCGCGCATCAGGGATTCCGAACCGCGCGCTTAGATGGCAGCGCGTCAGAGGGTAAACATCCCCCTTGCCCTAATAGCAGAGCTCGGATCGATGTTCTCCGCGATGGAGAACAGATGCATCGGGGAACAAACATCCGACCGGCGGAACATGAAGCGTAACGCTTTTTCCGCTTGAAAAATCGTAACATTCGAGATCAACGTGTCGAAATTCTCTCTGAGACGACGAGTACGCTTCGAGATATACCATCGACAGAAAATTAACCAACGTGAGAAACGTCATCTGAAAACCGCGCACTTTTTGACTTTAACGAACAATTTTCTTAGAAACGTATTTTACGTTAAATTTTCGACAGAAATTTGGAAAGTTGCAACAACGCTTTTCTCGCACAAAACACTCTTTGCACTCATTCGCGACGCATTCATCTGAAAAAAAAAAGCAAAGTACCGAACTATCAAATTTGTTCCGCAAGCATGTTTTGCTCCCTCTTTTTCTTTGGTTTATCGACGAAAAATGGCACTCGCGATTCGAAAGAACGAAAAAACGAGATGAAAAAAAAAAAGAAAGAACTGAACCTCGATGCGTAGCGCGAACGGAAATGTCGCCCGTGCGAAGTCCGCAGTGCGGTACGCGCTCTCTCTCTCTTTCCACCCTCTCTCTCTCTCTCTCTCTCACGATCTCTATCTCTCTATAACACTGTGTCGTCGGCGATTACCTCTTCTTTCCGTATCCGACATTGTCGAGCTCGACGTGCCTGTACGTCGCGTAGGTGGCCATGACAATCCTCCCGGGATCCGGGTTGAGAAATCCCACGAAGATGAAGAAGAAGAAGAGAGTTGCCTAAACGACAAACCCCCGGATAGAGCGGATCTTCCTCGATTCGGTCGGTTCTTTCTCGCGAACGAAAAACGAACGGAGAAACAAAGCTCTTCTCTCCTCTCGAACTTGACTTTCGCGGATGATTCAGATGATCGCGAGGGTTGCTGCGAGAGAGATAGTTTACTTGGTGTCAATGCCGCGAGTCCGGGCGAGAAACTGACGGTCGAACGAGGATCCGGCCTGTATATAACGCCTCCTCCACCGGTGTGCGCGCCTCGTGCCGGTCGCTCACTCTTTCCCTCTCTCTTCCTTTATGCCACTCTTGTGTTCTTGCTCTCTCGCTCCTTCTCTCGTGGTCTCCCCTTCCCGACGGGAGCTGTGCCGCGACTCGCCGCCACCGTCGGTATCCCGGCAGCGCACCAGAATGCACTTCCACCCCCGTCGTGCGTTCGGGGCCAGGAGGAGACGCCGACGACGCCGACGCCGACGTCGTGCATTCACCTCAATCAATACGCGCGGCGAACCGGACCGTGGAGAGAAGAGAGAGAGAGAGAGAGAGAGAGAGAGAGAGAGAGGGATGAGGGAGAGAGCGAGGGGAGGGAAGAGGATCCGCCGGCGCGTAGGCATCGCTCGTTACACATGCACGTCGCTGCACGTGCGGAGGGTAACGAGAGCGCGGGGACCGCGCGGAAGACGACGAGGACGCGGATCAACGGCGGCGTCTCGTTTGCGGAGAGGGTGGAAACGCCGCTCTTTTTTTTTGTCACGGCGATCTTTTGTTTCTGCGCACACGAGACGAGAAGTCGCGTCTTCTTCTTCTTTTTCTCACTCGGAGATGAAACATGCGGTGCGCGGTAAGTTTTTATTCTACGGTGCACCGAGAGAATCGATGGTGAATAAAAAAAAAAAAAAAAAAAAAAAAAAGAGAGAAAGACCGGGAGAGATAAAATCCGAAATGCAAAATCGAGACGCGCGCTTCGAGAGCGTTTGCCGCGGGAGAGCTTTTTTCTTTTTTTTTTTTTCATACTCGTCGAGTAAAATTTCTCGCGACTTTCAAACTTCTTACGTTGCGCACTTTCTATTCTTCGTAAATTATTTTTCCGAAGCGTATATTTGCGTTTCTCATCACACACCCGAGTAATTATTATTTTCTCGCGCGTTATCGAGTTCGCGCGAGATATTCGATCGTCCTCGCTTTGACAGAAGATTTGCGAGAGATCGACGCGTGCACACACACACACATATGGTGAAAAAAAACCGTTTGATCAAGACGCGCACAGCTCGTTCGCGTCGCCTAAGTGCCTATCGAGATAATTACAACCGCAAACGCACACGTAGAGAGGCCGTTTTCAAAGAAAGAAGAGAGGGTGTCGGAAATGTAACGAGAGCGCCGCCTTTACAACGTGCGATTTGCGGTCAATAAAATAAAGTCGACAAACAGATTGCGTTTCATATCTCCGGTGCGTGCTTTCTCGAAGGCGTTTCTTCTTCGGAGAAACTGTCGTTCTCTGAGGATCGTCCGTCGCGACGACTATGTACACGCTGCGTAATGATAGATAAACGTCGATAGCGTGTGTCGCGCGTGTCACCCGTGTGTCGCGCATGCGATTGAAAATTTAATACTGACTTACAAACGGAGAGAGAGAGAGGAGAGAGGGAGAGAGAGAAAGAGAGAACGGTGCAACGGACTCCGTTCATAGGAATCGCAACATCGATGCTTAGTAGTGCGTATCGATTTATCCTATCGCTGAACTTTTCAAAGCAATTCCGAATACGCAGCGGTCACATGCCATTTGAATTATTTCACTTCAATCAAGTTAAATTTTGATATTCGCGATTTTTGTTTACAACTTGTGCAATAAAAAATTAATCGCAAGTATCTCCGGTGTGAAAATCGAATCAATTGTCATAACATGTTGTTTTAAATTATTTTTCTTCGATCACATTAAATTTTGACGTTAATATATTCGCAAATTTTTTTTTTTTATAATTGTACAATAAAAAGATATCGTGATAAATCGTTTACAACTTTTATGAAAAATCAAGAAATTAATTTTTAAAAACCCGAAAATTAATTTAATCGAAAACTTATTCGTGATATCAAGTATCTTCGATGCGCAATCAAACATTGTCGTAATAGCCACTCGAATGATTTTACTTTGTATCATTAAATTTTAACGTATTTGCAATTTTTTACGATTAAAAAATATAATCGCGTGTTCTGACGCAAAAATTAAACACGGCGCAATCAAGCAGTAATCGTTATTGTTCGCCGTTCGCGTAAAATTTCCGTCTCGCGAAGCAGAAAAAGAAAAAAAAAGACGATATTGTATTGCATTTCCGCGCGAGATTATCCAACAGGAAGATATAATTACATATCGCAACCTTATAGCGCGTGGGCGGTCACGAATAAAAAAAAGTGACGTCATTATTATCCCCGTGTACATATCTTCGGCCCTAAAGGAATCCTCGAGTTTTCTTAACCGAGACGAGAGAGAGAGAGACACACGTGAGACTTGGATTATTTTCTCGTTCTCACATGCGTTCCGTATATATGCGTTTTCGTGACTGATATACGCGCGCGTCCGCCGCCGCCTTTTAAACCTCTCGGGCGAACTTCCGATTTGCGCGCGAAAGCCGGGAATAAGCAAGAGAGCCGACGACAAAACACGTCGAGACGATGACTTCAGTTTTCGGTGTAGTTCTCTGTGTGTCTCGAGGGGAGAGTTTCTCGTCGGTCGCGCCCTTCGGATCCCGAGGGGGTTTGGTCGTCCGCACGACGGGATGCCCTTTGCACACATTAATTTTAATCCCACAAGGGGGGATGTTTTTCTCGGGCTTAAACGGGCTCTTTGCGTAATTGACCGATTAAATCACCGTCGGGTGATGTCGTCGCTTCGCGTCGACGGAGATGATAGACGCGCATCGAATTACCCGGAATTGAACGCCGGCGACGACCCCGCCGACGATTTGCTCTCCTCTCCCTCTCCCTCGTGTGTGTGTCTGGTAATTCCATCACGCTCCGATAGACGCGCGACATAATGGGACGACGAACGCGTGTGCGAGACAAACTGTGCGGAATTATTCCGATTATTCGACAGTCCGGCGCGTCTTCCGAAAAAAACGCGAATTTTTTCGCGCACTTTTAATCGAGTAAAAAATTTCGGGAGGGAAAAAAAAATATGACAAAAGTGTGAAAGAAACATGTAAAAAGTAAAGTGCTTAAAAAAATAAGAAACTTATTTTCGCGTAATTGGAAATCTCGCAAGTGCGTGATGATTGTTGTTTTAACCGTAAAAATTTCAACAAAACACCGCACAATCTCTCATGCAAATGATCACCTGAGACCAAAGAAAAAAGATCCGCGCACTCGCCGGCTTATCTTTAAGAGTTCGAAACACGAAAGTGCCGTTTGAGAAAATTCTTTGTGTCATTATAATGCAGAAGTCGATGCCCCGCGCGCGATAGCACACGAAACTCGTTTCGTTCGCGGTGCGCGCACACAACACCGCGCCCATTGTCGTTTCTCTCCGCTTCTTATTGTCAGAGAACGAGAGAGTTCGGGGGCTTTCTATTCTAAACGTCGGAAGGAGACTTACAATGTAGACGCAGTGTCTGACCGAAAAATACGATCTTCTAATTTATATTAAACCTCAATTACTTGACAATGTCATTCTGCTTCACACGTAAAAGCGCTGAAACGTTCAAAACTTGAGGAATTGAATTTTTTTTTTAATTATCTTTGAGACAAATTTTTCACCTCGAACAATTGTGTCGAAGCGCGCGTATGTTTTTTGAAACGTCTTGTACAACGCCCAGAAAATCTGTACCGCAATCTGTTTTTCGTTCCGATATCTAGGACAAGTGTCGCCGGGGATGAGAAAGAGCCTTGGGACGTATCTCTCTCTCTCGAAGAAGCTTTTTGCATCGTCGATTTGTTCGCCGCACGAGAGACGTAACGTGTTTTGCCGCGTCCAAAATTGTATCTTTCACGAAACGACCTATTTCCATACACGATGAACCCAATCCCGTTAATCAGCTCTTTTTACTTTTTTTTTTTTTTTTTTTTTTCTCCTTTGACACACTTCGACACACGAAGACCGCGCGTGTCTGTCTCTTCTTCAGAAATTTATTTTTTTCGTGGCAGAAAATTATCCTCGTTTACTCGCCAATTGCGGGACGAGGGAAATAACTGCGGATAATTGACGTTGTGTTCGGTGGAATGTCGAATCGCGCGCGCGCGTGTTTGCGTGGCCAACCTTGTTTCCGCCGCGATAAATATAAGAGTACAAACCGAGTTCTCTAGTCGAATCCGGACGAGCACTTGTAGATCTTAACGTACGCACACGCATGTAACTCCTCTTTCTCTCTCTCTCTCTCTCTCTCTGTAAAACACAGCGTTTCCTGCGGAAGCTGTCGTAAACACACATCGCCGGGGAGCTCGTTTGCTTCCCGACGAAATTGTCAGACGAAGTCACCGAAGCCCGACGAGCGTGTGTTCGGCAGAAACTTACATCGATTCCTCCACGCGTAAACAATTCGCGATTAAAAAACCTTCCCCCACCCCTTCAAAAAAAACACGCAAATCTGATTTATTTTAGAGTATTAATCGGAAACGAGTTTTAGAACCGACGAAACAGCGTCGGGGCTGAAAACCCGAGACTGGGATTCAAGCAGTTTCCTCAATTATAATCCATTTTCATTATTTCGAATTACAAACGGCCGAGAGAGCCTCATTGGCGAGGAGCCAATTATTATACGGAAGTTCGTCCCGCGGTTTCTTACGTTAATTCTCTGGTAATGGAACTCGAGAGAGATACGCCCGAAACGCCATTATTATAGAGCGGACGCGCACGTGTGACGAATAAATATCCATTAGACGCGTGATTAATCGCCTGCGGCGGTTCGAATGTTAATTCGAATTTTTAAGTAGCCTGAGCGTATATCGTGTTTTTTTTTTTTTTTTTTTTTTTTTTTTTTTCAGAGGCGCTGAATGTCTCAATAAAGTTGAAACATTATCAATTAATAAAAAGAACAAGATATCGATTAATTAATTAATTAAATCGAACGGTAAATGATAAAATTTGCGAAGAAACAACATCTGCAGATTGCAATTCACATCAACACACTGTTGTGTATTTCCTACGCGCGCGCAAAACGCAAAGTTAAGAACACCGCAAACTTTTCTCTCTCTCTCTCTTTCTCGCGGAACGAAACACACGCGGTTGCACGTGCAATACACGCGTTTCCGTTTCGTGCGGGCGCACAGAGCCGCGATGGATGTGTGTTTCGCGGCGCGGATGAAATCGCAAAAAGCAATGCGAGAGACTTGGGGGACTAAAAATACAGCGGGCTAACATTAGACGCATCCGCGATATTTTATTTCTACGATTACGCACGCGAGGAGGAAGAGCGGCGTTTCGGAAGCCTGTCAAAGGATTATTCGTCCCGGAAAAGAACCAGAGATCAAAGAAAAAAAAAAAAAATTCGCACGTTCGAGTGTAAAATCGCGCGTGTATTTTTCTTCAAATTGTAAAAATATTTTTTCTCAAGTTTTTCCGAATTTTTCCACAGCAAAATGAAACTCGAACCCTTCGACAAATATCGAATAAAAAAAACGCGAGCCAAAGACGATCTATAAGCGTCGTTTCAAGAGACCACCGGGAAGAATCGGTCCAAAGGCGGCCTTCGTGATGCTTCAGTGGAGCGAATGAGCATTGGGCAATCGAATCCGTTCGTAAATTGCGCCGCGGAGAAACGATTTCTGCGTCAATGTCGATCGACGGAAGAAGAATCGTCCAATTTTGCAACGGACGATTAATAGCCGATCGACTACGTCGCGATCCCCGAAGCTGATGGCGCCGCGGACACGCCGCGATCGGATCGTCAAAGAAAGATAGAGAGAGAGAGAGAGAGAGAAAACGTTTCGATTCTCCTTTGCGTCGTGTCGCCCGCGAGGAAATAGGCGAAACGCCGACGAGATACGCGGTTCCGCATGAACATTCACGATTGGATTCATATCGAAGACGTTTATTAAACGCGTGTCGCAATGGAGGTCGACGAGGAAAAACAAATCGACCCAATGTCAACTGCGCGCGACGACGTCAGTTTTTTATTTTCGGCAGTTTAGGAATTTTTTTTTTTTTTTTTTTATCGTAATTTTAAAATTCCGTTCACGCGCGACATGCGGCGCCGCTATTATTCTTACATTTTTTTTAACTCTCGACGCTTTTCACTCGCTTTCCAACATCACTTGCGCGTATCAATAGTCGTCTCGAGTGACACTCCCGTTTCTTTCATTGAAATTGACTTCACGACCATACGTCGAATTCTTCTTCTTGTCTTTATTCGCAAAGCAAATATCATCTCATTAAAAAAAAAAAAAAAAAAAAAAAAGGGTGAAAGTCATTGTATTCGCGACACTCGTGCACGTTGACGTATATTTAGGCTACAAATAAGTGCGAACGTCTCGGCGCCATTATCGGCGATTTAATGCGTGACCGCGAGGCGCCATTACGTATTTACATTGGCCACACGCAGAGAAAACGATAATCCACGCGATATTCCCGACCGCGTCGGAAGATCCATCAAGTTCGACGCGCTTCGAGAGCCACTTCAACCATCGAGATCGCCCGGATTTAACCCGGACTGTTCCTCCGGTCTTCTTCCGCGTTTCGATGTATCACAAGATATCGAAAAAAATCGACGTTTTCACAAACTTCGCCATTTCCGCTTGCTTATCGGACGCGAATTTAAAGACAGCGAGTTCTTCCTCAAAGCGCGATATTTTTTTCGCGCGCCACATTTCACAGAGAAATATTTTATGCCGCCGCGCGCGCAAAAGTCGTCGAGAGTTAATTTGAATTTTACGCGATACATGCCGAGAGAGAGCTTTCGGCGCGTCGCATTATACACATCACGCGCCATCCACTTTGTTTCAACGGTGAATCGGCGACCCGAATATAATCGCCCGTAAATCCACAAGGTTCGCGTGAAAAAAAAAAAAAAAAAAAAAACGCGATAAGAATCCGAGGTGAAATTCGAAGAGAAGAGAGAAAAGAAATGCGCAATTTTTTTTCGTAACAACTGAGGAAAGAAACTGAACCGCGAACGCGATTTTTCCAAGGATTCGGTCATTTAGTTGCGACAACAAAAATCCGCGCGAAAGAAAAAGACGCGGAATTCGCGCAGAAGAAACGCGAGGATGATCGTCTTTATCGAGAGAGCGCGCGCGCGATTTTCTTCATCTCGCGCGGTTTTTTTTTTTTTTTCGTCCGCGCGAATAATAATAAGCTTTCTTATTAGAGCTCGCCGCGCTCTGCGCGGAATGTTCCACGTGCAGATACGATACACGTATATACATATATAAACACACACTCCACGCCCCGTTTCTCTCTTAACGGTTTCGCGATCTCGTCGATGACTATCGATCCGAACGAGGCGAGGAACTTCCGGTCACCGTGAGAATTCCGCGCGGCGTCGTTTCCGTCTCCTCCCGTGTATATACGACGCGTGTATTCAATTTTCTTTATCGCCTCTTTTTCGGCGACGAGAGACATTCTCAAAAAAGATCCGCCAAAAAGATTCTCTTCCTCTCGCGTACAAATAACTCGCGGCTGCAAAAACATCCATTCGATGGTAGAGACGCGATTAACGGCGAAACAAGCGCACCGACAGCCAACCGCGGAGTTACTTAGTCGCACTTCGATCGAAGATAACATCGTATGTTTATTAATGTACCGCGGTATAACCAACGCGCGATAACCGATGTTTCTGCAACGTCATTAATTCGCAAATCTAATCTGATATCTCACTTGTTGCCGTCTCACAGCCCGGCTACAACTTGCTTTCGTCATTCTTTTTTTTTATAATTTTTATTCGTTTCGATCATTATTTTTGTTTTTTTTTTTCAGTGGTCCAGAATGTCGGATTTCTAATTGTCCGGAGAGATTATCGATGCGCGTTGCGAGGAATGCGCGGTTTAACGGTCGACGTTTATCGGCACAATGGGTTGTTTATTTAGAGAATGTCGGCTCTGAAAAAAAAATAAATAAATAAATAAACGGCGAACTACAGTTACTTCTCTCGCGCGCGCGAGAGAGAGATTGTGCGCCGGGAGAGGATCAGTCTCTCTACTCTTCGATTCCGGCATTCGAGAGATGGGCACGTCGATCATAAATTTTCTCAGGATATGACAACGCGCGAGAGAGAAAGAGAGAGAGAGAGAGAGACGGGGGGACGTTACGGGTATCCATCATGATTGAATCGCCCAACAAAGGAGCTCCCATAAAGAAACGAGGGGGAAAAGGACGACCGTTTCGCGCGCTCATCGATTTTCCCCGTTCAGACGCGCGCGTGTGTGTGTCCGCGCACAAGACGCACGCGGAAGACGAGACGAGAGATGCGTCGATGAATGGCAGTCTTGAAGCCGCGAACGAGGAAGACAATGAGATGCGATATCGCGGCGCAACGTCCGGTTGCGCGACGCGAATCGCTACGTTGCCTCTTTTTGTAGCCGCGCGAGCCTGAGGTCGGGAATAACGCGAGCAAAAAAAAAAAAAAACCGAGCCTGCTCGAGACCCTTCGGAAAATGAAACGTTTCCGCGTGCGGGGAGTCCAAACGATACGCAGGAAATTACAAAAACGACGAGATATCGATCGGCGAGATGTGTCACGTCGCGGAATTTCACACTCGCTTGCGACGGATAATTGCCGTTTTGTTTTTCCGCTCGCGAACGCCCGTATCGCACATTCCGCGTCTTCTTCGCCGTGTACGAAAAGAGTAATGGCAAAAAGACCTGTTTTTTCACCCAGGTTTTGGATCTCGAATTTCAAACTTTTTTTTATGACAAATAGTATTAATAATATGACGGAACATTAATCCCAGATACATTTTAAGATGAGCATAGACACAGTTCCGGAGATATGAAGAGGCGTTTTGAGCAGGATTAAGATTTGTCTATGCAAACATCATAATATCGCATTTCGATATATATCGCATATCGATATATCGATCTTCTTTTTCCAATTGCCGATTCCAGCAAAGTGTAAAAATTTGATTAACTAAAATGTGATATTGGATATGTCCAGTGGATCATAGATGATTTATTCAACAAAATATACTCTCAATATTACATTAACTTCAGCCACGCATTTTTTCTTATACAATACACCCTGACTGGAAATCATCAGTTTCACCTTCTTGTATCTTCGTGCCTGTGCTAATCTTGAAACGCAAAATTATAAATTACGAGAGACTGCGTACAAGAGAGAAATCGAGTAAAAACGGGGGGGACAGAAATTCTTCATTAAATCCCCTGACACTTCCTGTGCAAAACGCGCGCGTTGCAAAATTAATTAACAACAGATGAAAAATCGCTCGGGACCGCTTCGATCCGAACGGACGGAAATCGCGCAGATTGCTTATTGATTGAGGACGTCCCGCGCGCGTGATATAGACGTGTATTATATATGCACGCGTACGAAGAGCCAGAGTCCACGGAGAAAAAGCCCCGAGGCGAGGAAGAAACTTCGACGCTGCGTAATGCACTTAATTACGCATCGAATGACGAAGTACAACAAGAAGATCTTGAAAAACAAGCGCGCGCGCTCGCGCCGGCTCTAAGATCCGGCTCTGTGTGTTTAATCAAAAAACAATAAAACGCGAATTATCGTTTTTCCGAATCGGAGTTGATAACGCGAAAGTTTCCTCACAAACCGACATCTCGTTATTGCGTGCGTCTCATTCAATAACTTGACACGAATTCACTTTGGTTTCTCCCGTGTGCGCGCGATTTCTTTTTTCTTTGCAAAAAATTATAAAATCAAATCATATTATTTTTCTCGAATAAAAGTCTAAGAACGCTTGCGAACAAATTATTGCGGCAAGGGACGAAAGTTTCGCGAAAACTTGACAAGAGAGAGAGAGAGAGAGAGAGAGAGAGAGACTTTTCCCTCGAAATCCTCCCGGGAAAGATCGAGCAGCGCGTTACTCGTCGATAGATTTGTTTTATCTCTCGAGAAAAGTCGAGCGAGGTTATAAATTTTGCGCGCGCGAAGTGTCACGGACGCGCGACACGTGTTTTTGACGGACGCGCGCGCCCGGAAAACCGGAGTTTCTCGACCGGATTTTATCGGGAACGCGACGAAATCGATTTCCATCGATTTCCGGAGCAAGGTCAACACTCTCGCGATACGAGCGAGTTTAGCGGTCGCGGAATCTCGACGCCGCGGCGAAAAGAATTTACGAGCTCTACGGAAAGCTTTACGACGCGCGTTCCGAAGTATAAGATGGAAATTGACTCCCCCCTTTCGCGTAACAATCGCGAAAGAACGCGAAGAAACGACCAACGGAAATCTCGTACCGCACGACCGCTGGTGTGTGTGTGTGGCCGGTCCGTTAACGTCGCGATATTGACGTTAATACACGCGGGATCGCGGGTATTTATTCTCGTCGTCGGGGTCTTAATGTCTCCTCGAACGAGAGATTCCGTAGCGTCAACGAGTACACGCTGCCGGGTTTTACAGTTAAGTAATTTATCGCGGAATGCGCGTAAGCTTGGCGAAACGCAGCGCGGGAACGTCGCGCGGAAATAGGTTTTCGGAACGTAGTCAGAGTATAGAAAGCGTCTGCGTGGATTTTTTTTCCTTGTTTATTATTTTTTTTTTTTTCTGTTTTTTTTTTCGTCGTCGTTAAAAGGACAACCCGCCTTTGTTCGGTGTCGCGCGAAGTGAGAAGTGACGTCCAGCTGCGACACATTAGCCACCACACGCGGACGAAAATTTACGATGTTTGCGGAATTCGAACGTGACAGTTTGCGCCGCAACGTGTAAATCGTGGCTAGCTAAATATCATCGAGGAAAAAAATTAAATTTAGACTACACGAGTTATTGAACAATGTCGGCTCATCTTCGTTTAATCATCAGAGGAAGATTAGATTTAAAATATATAAAATTTCAAGGAAAACTTGAATCGATTCTCCGAAGGTTAAATTTTATTTGATTAAAAGTCTGTAATTTTTAACGTTCGGCTAAAAATATACCACACCACCAATAAAATTACATTGATCTTATTTAAAGCTTCAGTTTCTCTCTCGAGTGTTGTTTGTATCCGTCTGTGTAAAAAAGGAAAAAAAAAAACATTTTAAAGTTTCTTCAACGAGAACAAGAGGCAAAACCTAGCCACAAGCCTACTTTCCGGCTCTCGCGATCGCCAGAGGTTGTGATTGATGGTGCACAGAAATCATCGTACGAGGTGATTTGCGTGCAACATGTGGAAAAGGGGGCGCCGCCGCAGTTGTTCTGTCTCATTCCGCTCGATTAAACGCGAAGAAGTTCGCTCGGGTTGCCGATAAAACGCGCCCGGCCAAGCTCGGTAGGCCCGCTGGCAATTACAACGTTTCCCGTCATTACGGCGCAGGTAACCGAGACCGATTTTCATGCGACTTCCGCCGCGATCGGACGTGCACAACGTTTGCCCCCGGGGGCAACTCCTTGGCTCCGATCGAAAGCCGGGGAAATTCTCATTGGCGCTCTTCATCAGCGCTGATTATTTTCATTCCCGGCGTTTTTATTCTCAGAATTATCCCAATAATCGGTTGAAAACAAAAAAAAACTGAAGCGCGGAAAATCGCGAGAACAAGCTGACGCGTGAAAAATTAACACCTGTCGATCAAAATTACAACATTTCGAGTACAAGTGAGATAAGAAGAGATTCGGATTATTAAAAATCAATACAAAATCAATTTACAATTTCGACAATTTAAATTTTTTGTTCCTCAGAACTTGACTCTTCGCAATTAAAAAATGCTCTACATAAAATTTCTTACGTGTGTTGCCGCTCTGTAAAAATCATCTTCTGACATTGTACAATAACACCTTCTTACATCGGACTTCTTCTTCAACTTCAAGCCGGCTCGGTTTATATATACGAGGGTCTCTTAAAGTCGAGTTTCATGGAATTCCGCAAGAACGGCACGGAACGGATTCGTTCCGACATGCTTGTGCAAGGTCGATTCTCCGTGGTTTTGTTTGCGAGACGTAACGTCGCGATCGCGCCGCCTCGGCAAAAGCGAGATCCATTCATCGCGCGCGGTTTCGTGATCATCGGCATTAGGAGGAGAGGAGAATCACTCGCGCGCGCATTTGTGGCGCGTACCGCGCGCGGATTTCTTATCGAAGTTGTATACACCGGCTAGGTTTTCTCTCGGTGCATTTTTTTTTCTCTTCCCCTCTCTTTGCGATTTGCTTCACTGTTGGAAATGTTTTTGCGCTTTGCGCGCGTCAGACTTAATGCGCGACGCGTATACATAAAAAGAAAATCATTTACAACACCGATCACACAAAGCGTTTGGAAATCGCAAATATTTCTTTCCAAGAAATGAAGTATTTCGATGACGATTTAAATGTAATTAACCCTTTTGTAAACTGACTCCCAAGAATGTCTGCTAGTTGGACTGATCTGTCAAAGTCTCCACGCGACTTTAAAATTAAATATCTCCGCGGGGGAAATTAATATTTTTCAATTTTTCTTTCTTGAATCAAAAATTTTAACAATTTTGCATCCATAAAAAAAGACAAATTGGAAAAATCTCTAGTTCCAAAGCACGAAGGGTTAATGATACGTTTGTACTCAATTATTTTTAGCAAATAAATATTTAAACAAATTAAAGTAAGATACAAGCAAATTCTGTCGTCGCGCTTTATTTGCAACTTGGGTTTTTCCTTGCCGCAAGTTTATTTTGTTCAACTTGCGACGTTCCGTGGCAATATAATATCTTTCTCTCTGTATATACTACAATACTAAAAAAAAAAACACGTTTCGATATTTACGATACGGGATTTACGAGGTAAAAGATTAGAACGCGCGCGAAAACTGCGAAGGGGAAAGTCGCAAGAAGACGAAGACGTGATTCCGACTTGCCGCCGCCTTCTTCTTCTTCTTCTTCTCGCGTATCATCTCGCCGAAGAAATATAAGACGCCGCCGCGGAAACATAAAGTAGTTTACGCCGATCGAGTTTGGAACGATCGATAATCACGTTCCGAGATCGGCGCGGCGAGGACACCGCAAAAAAGTCGCGGCAACGCTCGATTGACTCGGGCACGCCTGACGGAGAAGAAGAACAATGTGAGCGAACTTGAATTCGAGCAAGAAGTTTTCAGAAAGGGAACGATACACCTCGACAAAACAACAAAACTCGACCGTAAAGTTCACCGTCTCGAAAGCACGTCCGAGCTCGAATACATTTGTTCGAGGAAAAAATTAAATTATCATCAACGAGATAATCAATTTCTCCGACGTTTGATAAATTTCCAACCTTGCGTCCCACTTAGAATTTCACTTCGTTTTATAATTTGTATAACAAACGACTTCCGCGGAGTTCGCGCGTTTATCGAGTGAACACACGGGAAAAAAAAAAAAAAGATTTGCAAGAACAGCAAGAAGATTAATTGCTACATGACCAGCGAGAAAAATTTTTCTACTGAATTTTGTTGTTTTTTGCCAGCAAAACGCTGATGAAATAAAATATTCGATAGACTCGGTGAAGAAGTTTTCTTGCTGGCCGTAATAACATCAAGACTTATTTTTCCGCGCAACTTTGGACAGGAAGAAAATTTGATAACGGGCGCCGAATGCAAACTTAACGATTAAATCACGAAAACGCGGCGAGAAAAACGGAGCGGAACGAGAGCGCGGCGACTAACAATAAATATTTAACACACACAGATAACTCACAGATTGTTGCGTGCGCACACAGGAGAAGTAAAAACGTACTCGAGGAGAAGTATCCGAAGTGACTCGTCGACAGCATTCCACACAATCGAAAATATACTCACCTGTAAAACAGAGAAAGAAACGAGTGGATTAGTTCGTGGTGCGTGTGCATAAATCGTACCGCGCGAGATTAAGCATAGCGGTAAACAGAGGTCGGCTCGTGTGTTCGTGTCGCTTCGCGCGCGCGCGCGCCCGAAAGAAATTCGAAAACAACAATAACATGTTCCTTCCTGCTCGGAAAGCGACGGAATTGCGCGAGATATTTCACACGTTCGCGGATATTTTTCTCGATACGATATTTTTCTTATTATTTTTTTAGTGGCAATTTATTTTCTTGCTTTATTTTTTCTATTTATTTTAAAATAAATTACTGTTACATTTTACACGCATCGCCAGTTTCTTTTAACGTACAAATATCTACGATTGGTTCCGTGCAACCTTTTTGTTTCATGTCTGATCGAGAAAGGAATCTTCTTTCGCGCGCCGTTAGCTAGGTTAGGTTTTCTTTACGACGCAAAATATACAACGCGCATGTTGTTGCCTTTCCCTCGCAAAAAACACGATCTTTCTTTATCCATATCGACGATATCTCGTTGTTGTTTCTCACGATGTGTGCACGGCCAATTTGAGCATTCGACAAATTGCGGCCCCGCGCATTTCCGTCGCACCGGATGTCGCGTTGCCGCTATAACCGGAAATTAGACCGACAAAAACAAAAAAAAAAGAGAGACGAGGGGGCTGTTTACGCTCGCAATTTTTGTCGCGGTAACAAACAATGCGACATGTAAAATCCCAACTATGCGTGCGTGTGTTTGGAAGAGACGCGATGCCTGATAATTAATGTCAGCAATACATCGAATCTCTCTCGTGACTTTGCGTTTACACGCGTCTCGAACGAGTGCGTCTCTCGCGCAAAAGTCACGAAAGTGCGTGCCGCGAGAAACGAATTGTAGACTTAACCGACAAAACGCAAAAGAAAAAAAAATGGAACGACTATGACAAACGATGGAAAGTTAAGACGACTTTTGAATCGCGCGAAGTCTTCTTCTCGCTCGCGTTACAATTTCACACCCGTAACACATTGCGGATTTTATAATTGCAATTGCATTTAGAGATGCTTAACTTATGTGTGTTATTTTAATTCTAAATCTCGCACAAATATAAATTATTTATCGAGAGAAACGCCGCGTCGGTCGGTTAAAACACACGCCCGATTAAAATCCGCGTACGGCGAAAAATCGGGACCTGTTCACCTACTTCGAAAGAACGCGCGCGCGAAAATAAATCGGCGTTTGTTGTTGCGCACAAAACAAGCGCGGAGTTGTATCTTCCCGCACAATAAATATACACGTCGTGTAAAGTATAGCTATCGCGCGCGCGCGCGCGAACCCTATACGTGATTATCTATACGCGCGCATCGTAATTTGCCGACGTTATTATTACATCCGACAACAACGTACATACGTACGTATTGCAACGGACGTAACAACTTGTTCCGACTCTCCGTGTAGAAATTCGCGTGCGCCGCCTCTATGCTCTCGCGAGCATTTTCAGAAGCGCGGATTACAGTTATACAATATAACGGGGACCGCTTATATAGGTACGTTGCGATACAACACACACACATACAAATTTTTCGATCTGATTGCAAGGACTAAAAATCGAATGTTAGTCGTCGTTCGACGACTCTTGAAAAATTTCCCGACGAGGCTTTTAAACCGAACAAGCAGAGAGCAACACGTGACACAGTTTCGGAGCATGTGCGTGCGCGCGAGAGGTCAGCGATTTTAATTCAGACGGCGGATTTGCCCTTCCACGGACCGGAAGAATACCGTAACCATGAAATCAAACGGTGTGTTGTTTTCACCAAGTCCACGAATACGTGCCAAAGGCGAGGTCGTGTGTGAATGAAAAAGGCGAAACACGCACGCATCCGCCGCACGGGCAGGGCATCGAATGAAACGCGCGCGGTGCGACTCCTCGCGACCGATATATCCGGGAGACCCTCCGAGCCAGATGGAATGCCTTTCACATTCGGTATATCGAGGGACGGAGGGGAAAGAGGATCCTTTTTTAGAAACGCAGCTCACAATTGTGCTGCACTATACTTACGCGTGATTTGCGTGCGGCGCGCATATATACTCATCACAGACGTACGGTCGCGCGAGTTTCTCTATTCCGGAACGTATTATTCTATTATTAAACTCGCGGAAAACTTCGTCGATCGCGCGCGCGGGTAAGGAAGCCGCGATGAGAGAAATGCGATGATCTTAATGCAGACTCCGAATGAAAACGCCCGGCGAAATAAATCGTTTCTCGAATTAACGGCGCACGCTCGAGGTAACATTCGAGACGTGCCTGATATTGCACCGATGTTCCGTTTCGACGTCGGGTATCGACGCGAAGCGATCAATAACGCGAATCGAACGCACGGGGGGAAGATATCGATTGAAACTCTCGCCGGATGCTTCTCGAACACACACACACACACAGCTTCGGTAACATCTGCTCCGAGAGTGATTCGCGAAATTAGAGGTGTGTAGAAAATTAAAAAGGAAAAATTGTATTAACTTTCGACACGGGATATTATTTTTCAAAATCTTGCTAAAAAAAATTGTTTTCAAATCGCATTTAAGTTCGAACGTATTTCCAAAGTAACAACAAGAAGCGGTATATTATAAAATTAAATAAAATTACTTATAAAAGCTTCACTGCAAACAAAATCACATTTGGTCTTAATTTGCATCAAATTTAAAAACGTATTTAATAACAGGAAGCGCGGCGCAATATATAATTTATAAAAAGTTCACTGAAACACAATCGCATTTGTTTTTTAATTCGTAAATTAAAAAACGTATTTCCGCAAAACAATAACAGGAATACGCGGTGTAATATTGGCGACACAGAAACTTATGTTCGTGAAAAATTCACTGGAACAAACTCACATTTGTTTATCAAAACGTGATTCCGCAATAGTAAACAGGAAGACGATTTA
>QVOB01013332.1:0-13613 GCA_014839585.1 Pseudomyrmex concolor
TTTTTGAAGAAAATGTTTATTATTATTAAACGATATAATAAGAAACATTTTACAAGTTTTCCTATCATATGCATACTCTGTTATTTATATTAGTAATATCCTAGCAGCGCAATACATGTTCGTTATCTATGTATCGATGCTTGATTACCACAGAAGTATCAGACTATTCAAAGATCTATCTTGAGTTTTGGCTTTATAGAAGAATCGTATCAATCATGATCGCTTCCGAGAAATATCGAAGCAATGTATTGTAGTTTTAACGTAATCGAGATCGTAAAATAAGTTTGATAGATATTGATAAGAGTTTTTGACATTACATGTATTATATATATCACTTTAAAACTAGTTTGATATTTTTCTATATAACTTTTATACAAATTTAAAGTATTTGCAGATGATTATGAAGTATTCAGTTACAGCGGATAGAATCGCGAGCTTTCTGAATAAAATCAGTTGATATGATTTTTGCGTTGTTTTTAATCGCGTAACTTAAAGAAATTATCAGAGAAAAAATCTATTTATGAAGAAGAAACACTTCGTTTTGAAATCACGTTCTTTCGTAACGTTTTCGTTTTTTCTCTAATATTTTTATACGAGCGGCTTTTTTCTCATAAAGCATTCTATATTCGCCGGATAAGAAGAGCGCGCACGTAGTTTCGCCGCAACACGCAGCTGCGCCAAAACGAAGAAGGGAGGAAAAACCGGAGAGAAACGTGCATTAAAGATAAGAAGAGCGCGATATCTCTCAGCAATGACATTTCAGATCCATCAAGCCGTGACGTTCTCTATATCTATATCGTGCACTTAAATTGTCGATCGATCTGTGTGCGCAAAAAAACCGCAACGAGAAGGGCGAGAAAATGCATGTTCGAATAGAGCAGAAAAAAAAAATTACGAGATTTGGAATAACAAAGATAAACGGAAAATTGAGACAAACATGCAAGAATAAACTTATAAAAATATAAAAAAATTATACGTTTGAGATAATGAAGATAATGAAGAAAATTGCGTGGGGAATGTGGGAAGAAATGTCGTCACAATATTAAATCGCCAACGTGTTTGAGAAAAGCAATTTTAGAACTGCGGAACGTGGACACTATAAGTTTTGTGTTATCATTAGTATTCCATGTTTAAAAGAGAAAAGAGTTGCTGTTGTACATCTGATATCCCTTTCGTCTTTTAATTCTTGCTTCGCCGCAAATCATCACGAAATCCTTGCACTTCCGCCTCGCCTACATAACCATATTCTTTTCCACATATTAAACCCACAGAGTGAGAGAGTCAGAGAGAGAAAATCCATCGTTCTCTTTCTTCTATCGCGATCCCTGCCCGTTTGCCTATTTTTTCCCCAACTTCTTTCTAATTCCTTTTCCATCTCATAATTCTCATTCTCGTATGGCCGAACAAAGGAAAGATGTCCGTTCTCCTGTCGCGAACGTCGAGACAACGCCGTCTGCCATTGTCGACTTTCTTTCGCATCGGCTAACTTCCGTTTTCTCCTTGCAATTTTCGTCGTTATTCCGTCTTCAGCGTCACCGTCGTGTATAGTCCGAGCGAATCCATGTGCCCGCGGTTTCGAAGCGGGCAATGTCGAATACAGGCGTCATGAGAGGAAATTAAAAAGACCTTGTCCTTTCTCTCTCTCTCTCTCTCTTTCTTCTTCCGACAAATCCCTGGAGACCACAGTACCGAGAATCCTTATTCAAGGATAATCCAGGGATCGGTGCGCACGAGCTATCACTCCTGCTGTTCCTATTATATCATTTGTACAAGTTCTGTTCTACGGCGGACAATTCGCGATGTAGAAGCACGCGTCTATTATACAAGATCGTCTATTGTTATTGTATTTAATAAAGTCCCGTTATTACATATAGAATTTTCATTTTTCTATCGCATTAGATATGTATCTAAGAATTGAAAAAAAAGAAATTAATTTTTTTTGCAAACTCGAGAAGAGAAATTTTTCGGAAGTAATTTTCGCTTCCGAAATTAAGCAAATATATGAATTTTTGAATAAGCTAAATGAGAGATCAAAACCAGAGTGTGCGCGCGCGTAGACACTTGTTTTTTAATTAAACGGATTATTAAATTGTTTTAATTACGCTAGTGAAGCACACACATACACACGATTCAAAATTCGTGTGTATCAAACTTTTCATTTAAACCATTGTAGAAATGAATTTAATTTAGGACTGTTGAATTTCTCATATAAATGCGTAGTATTTATTCGCTCTTTAATGATAACGCGTAACGCTTAATTTTGCTGAAAATCATGCTGATTACAAGCCGCGTGTGCAAATGTCATATTTGCACAAGCGCAAAAATTCTGTCTCAGTCCTTGACATTTGCATAATCGAGTTTCCGGAATTATTGCTACACGTGTCCAAACTGTGTGGAACGGAAGTAGGATCGTTGAGCTGTCTGTGCCAACATCACCGTACACGCGGACGTATCTCCATATACAAGTGTAATTATACCCACGGTTATAAACCGCTCTGTCCAAGAAATACATTTCCGAGATATATGTGCAACTTGTCAATTGCGCGTTTCACGTGTGTGTGTGTGTGTGTGTGTGTGCTGCGTTCCCGAAGAAAAGATTTCTCTCGCTTTTCCTTTTCTCCGAATCTCGACTATTTAATTAAATTAAAACGGATTAGTTGTTTAGGTTGAATCAGAATTCAATTCCGTTGAATTTTCGGTCGGAGAACTCGATGTCTCGGAATGACCGGCGGCAGTTTTCTCAGCGAGTGACGGCAAACGAAGAGAGAGCGGTCGTTGCCGCGTGTTCAGTGGATATCACGATACGGAGGGATGAGAAAGGCAAACGCACGTGCAACGAAGTCCCTACGTGGCGCACAGCGTACGGGAGGAAGAGGCTTAATTTGCTAATGAATTTTGAAAAGAACTCGGCGAGACGTCGCCTCACGCCTGGTCTTTCATCATTATAATTCGATTTATTCGCGCTCGGTTGTGTATGCACGTGTGTGTGTGTGCGTGCGCGCGGGGCAATCGTTTTGTTTACTCACGGATATTAACCGCTTCGGCGAGGGAAGAACAAAAAAACTCGACGGAACAAGAAGGCGATAGTTCATGCACTCATTACTCGCTCGGGGGTTACTGACTCGGCGCGATCGACTGGAATCATTTGTTCCCGCACCTGTTTTGCGGGAGATACTCTCGAGCATAAACAGCAACGTTACGGCAATGCACTTGCAAGTGAATGTCCTCTTTTTGGCACGGTTGTTTGTGTAATCTCTCTGTATTTATAGCGATAGAAAGAGAGAGAACATTATTACACGTCGATGAAAATCTCACGGCACTCCTTCGGTGAAGCGTGTTGTGAGTACAACTCTTGACCTAACTGCTGCAATTCAAAACTGCTTAACCAGCGACGATTCAGGTCTCCTTTTTTTTTTTTTTTTAGAGTAACATTATTCATGGAATATAATTTTTTGCGCGCTCTTTGATTAATCTTAATGTGAAATGTAAAACCTCGGCTCGTATCACGGTTCTGTATGTAGTCCTCTCTCTCTTTCGCGCGCGCGACATAGAAAAGTTTTAAATTGTGTCATTCATCTCTTCACCCAACTCGAAACATTTCAAAACTCCTCTTTTATGAAAAACTTTAAAAGTACAAGTTTTTTTTATCGCAACTGCAAAAATGCAAGTTTTTCCAAAAGACTAAACGTCATATCGGTCGATTAGATCGGCCTTTGTCTCTGGCGGAATTTTTGTGTCGAATTTCGCTGCGCAAAAAATATTTTGCGCGCGACTATCCCTATCGATTATTCACTTTTTTCACCGTTATCGGTGCAGTTTCGTACCGACATGTATGTACATACGTACGCGCGATACAAGCATAAACATGCTTTCATAATTACATTGCGTGATTTGCATTAATAAATGCTATCGTATATTTTCCACACTGAGCATTCATAATTCAAGTATAATTATCAATATACAGTAAACAATTGTTTCTTCTTGCTAATAAATATTAATAAAATATAATTATATTTATATGTAATTTTTTATTAATATTTATATATAAATTTATATCTAAAATTATATTTTAGAAATATAAAAATGTTAATAAATCTTGTGAATTTAGTAATATTAAGAGTTTTACGATTTATAATTAATAAATAACTAATGTATTTATTCTTGATACAGTTTCGTAATTTAGAGAAAACAATAATTTGCCTTCGCTTTGGCTTATTTGATTTTCACCACCGACGCCAACGCATCCTTAATAATAAATGTTTTAACGAGATGCTGGATAACGTCGTGTTGTATTTGCACTTCGAATTCGCTCACAACACTTGTTAGAATAAAGCATCGAAATTTCACGCGCAACTAATGTTGTTAAAAGCTTGTTGATAAATTGACAAGATTTATTAACAATATTTATTATCGAAAAGTTGTTTATTAGGAAAATTATTGTTAAATGTGTGGAACTAATAACGAAGAAATATTAGATGTAATTCGAGGTTTCAGGTTTACGTCAATATATTTTAGTTTATATGATCATCCAACAGATGATTTTACATTTCTGATAAGAAGACCACGTGTAGAAAGGCAGGTGGGAAGTTTTGAGTTCTATTATACTCCTACGCAAGAGTTCGCGAGGATATCTTTCCCGTTGCACGACTTGTCATATATCACATTACAATTTTATGAAAAGTCTAGGATGTCTGAAGAGATCTTATTAAACTTTATTATATCATATTTCTCTCTGAAATGTCATTCAACTTTTTGATGAAATTACGCGAAAAGCAAAACTATAACTTGGATCAATAAACTTTGCGCACGTATGAAAATAGAGAAAAAATTACGGTCGCCAAATTTTGTTTCGATAAATTTATGAACGTATTTGAAAATAGTCACAAGATTATTATTACAAAAAAAAAAAAATACTTTTGATGTAATATCAAATTAACAAATATCATATATCCTTCTCAATTATTATACACATATATATATTTTACAATTGCGTTAAAGTATTGCGTTTTTTCTATCCGACACACAATCGGAGTTCATAATGAATGGCGAAACCTAAACCTGAACCACCGACCGCGACACTGCGGCGCTCGTCATTAAATCCATTACTACTTTAGTCGCACCATTTGACGAATTAATAATCGATTGAGTGGCGCTTGATTGCTTTCATAAGCATAATTACTACTTCATTTTGTTACCGCGTTCTCTACCGTTAATTTTCCAACCCCCGCTGTCTTTATTAGCTACACGCACGGTCGATGCACATGTTTCTTTTGTGCGTTAATCGTAGCGTACAGAAATCACGACGGAGGTCAGCGGCGTTTTTTTTTTTTTATGCTCGATTTTACGCGATCAGAATATTAAGCGCCGCAGTAATTAAAACTCTGTGTTTATATGCAGTTGTCTCTGTTGATTGTCTTGCCTTCTCTTTTCTCAAGTACTTAAAATAAACAGAAATGTTACAAGAGAACAAATCTGCGAACGCGCGCGTGACGTGCCGTTTATTGCTTCGGGAAAAAGTGTGCGCGAATTTTTAGAATTTATCGCCGCGCGATATATATGACGCGAAATAAAAGATCGTTGTTTGATTTAATTAAAAATTTAATTAAAACCGCGCGATGATGACATTCGGAATTTTTTGATTTTATTGTTTTTTTTATTTGTTGCCTTACGAACTGCAAGGAACGCATTCGTTTATATGATATGCGCACACGCGTGGAATGCATGCGTCATGCATGCAAATTTCTGTCGAGGTTCGCGGAAAAGATTTTTTTTTTTTGACTGCACTATATATAGAATTTCATCTATACTGGCTTCTGCGATCGATGACATCAAGCTTTATTTGAATTTCGCGAAATTAACGTTTGATCGAGGGAGAAGATGTAATCCGAAAAGTAGCGGCGCGCGTATACAATTTCAACGTGCCGGCGAAGGTTTTGAGATTCGTGCTTTAAAATAGGCAAATGGATTTTGACCGGCCAATACATGTTCGCAAGAAGATTAAAAAAGTCTGCATTGTTGTGCGTGTATGTATGTGTGTATTGATCTGTGAATCCGTTCCGGGAACATTCTTGCGCTTTGTATGGATCAAACGCTCACTTATTTCATTGAAAATTGCCGTAAGGATTTTATTTCATCAAATATTTGATTAAAAAAAAAAGACAAAAAAACAACAACGCGAAACGCGCTTTAACAAATTTGATTTGCGAACGAAATATTCAAGAAATATCGTATCAAATTACATTTTATTCGTTCAACCGATTTTAATATCCGTATAAGTGGAAGTTCAAAAAAAAAAAAAAAACAAAAAAATTATGTTACGGTCAAAGCCCGATCGCCACTGGCTATCCTATGATTGACTGGTCAATGCGCGGAGCACGATTGACTGGTCAAAGATTGAAATAAGGTTTTTGGTATACTTTTCAATGTACGCTATTATCGCAGTGACATATTATAGATTAGATTGGGTTAGATTTTTACGGTGAAGGGGTATCGTACACGTGTGGCCGACACGTGTGGCCGACACGTGTGGCCGACACGTGTACGATAATATGTGATACAAAAAAAATATTTTATACGTCTCAAATATCCATCTTTTGAGCTTTGACTATAACATGTATATAAAACACAACATTGATCTTTTCTTCAATAGTCCTTACGCCCAGATTTCAATTTTTGCCAACCGCGAAATGGTCCCGATGCTGCCATGTGAGAAATAACGGGACGAGCGATCTGCGATACGAAGTTTCATGCCAACCAGAATAATAGACAATGTTGTTAACGGAGCAATAATCCATCAATCGAATCTGGGATTCGATCATCGGGGTCGATCAGTCGGTCTCGCGTTCGTACGCAGGCCTCGTTGTTTTTTAGTTAAAGGCGCGATACCGCGAAACTCGATCGGCCGATTTATTTGAAGTACTCGCGGACAGATGGAAACGATATCGGGAATTCCGGATGGAAGTAGATTCTGATCGGATTGAATAGCCGAGTAAATAGCAACCACTGACGGCAGGAGGAGAGGAAGAGAAAAAAAGAGAGTGGGTTTTCGATATTTAAATATCATCACCAGCCAGTCTGAATTTGTATCAACTTGGGTAGGCAAGTCTCACCTGCGCGCGTTATTGTCCCGATAGAAATAAGGAGCGAAGTTTGCGTACAGAGAGAGTGCTGACTTTTCCAGACTCTGAAAAATTCCACCCATTTCTCTCGCTTTGCTTCTTTCTCGTTGGCTGTAGTGTTTCCCAATTTTCTTATACAATAATACACAAAATGAAAATTGTTCTTCTGTGATAAATATGTTTACTTCACATTTCCCCGGTAAAACTAATTTTCGTTTATTAACCCCTTTCGAAGTCTCGGTCTCCTCGCTGATGTAAGCGAAGTCTCTTGCAAAAAATTAAAAGTGTTCGATGTAAGACCGCTGGTAAAAGATGCGAGAATAGGATTCTTACGCGCTCGTCTCTCTGTCTTTCTCGAAACCTATTGGAACTTCATCTTCGTGCTTAAGAGGCAGGCAACTCAGGATTTATGAGTTTGTAGAACACTTAAGAAACTTAAGTCTTGCTAAATGGATTACGGATCCAAGCACGGAAGAAAGAGAAAGAGAGAGAGAGAGAGAGAGAAGGAAAAGGGAAAGACGAAAGCGAGAGAGCGCATAAAGCAGGCTTATCTATAATCTGACAAAGTTATATATCTTCCTACTGTCGATAGGCATGAATGAATTTATAGTTCTCCTTAATCATATTAGGTATTTTATTAGCATTGTAAATTCTTCAGCTTCGCCAGCGCTTAGTTAACGAGAGTTATCTTTTAAATTGCGAGACGAAAGATTAATAGAGAGAATAAAAAAATAAAGAAACACACCCATCAAGAGAACGTAACGTTTTACTTTGATATTTTTGCAGATATTTTTACAGCGATATTATCTCTCTGCTTTATCTGTGTATTATATTCCGCGTGTTACACGTTTTTCTCTCTCGATTCTTTTCGCAACTTGTTTGCGCGATTTGTGGAAAATAAGTTCCTAGAGCGACGTGTGCTCGAGGCGTGTGCATCGAGTAACAGAGGATATTGCATGCTCGTATTTACAGACGAGAGAGGAGAAGAGGGAGGGAAAGAAGAAGACAACTATAGCCCACACGTATCTTCGCGCGAGTTTCGAGAACTTAGGAACTCCATCTTAATGCTAAACGGCTTACAACTTGCGCCGGATAGAGAGCATAAAGATAACTACGCTCTGAGAAACTATCCGTTCCTAACGATGACGTATATTGTTGGAAATGCAGTTTTCCGTAGTGCGTGACGCGAATTACGTGTCGCCAAATGTCGCGTAATTATAATTTACGAAGAAATTAATTTTGTGCGCGCGTATGTAGCATTTTCTATTCTGGTTGTTTGCGGTGAAAAAATTTTCCACATGCGTTGAAAAAAAAAAAAAAAAACATTTTCACACTGCTTGTTTGACATGTAAATATTTATATACTGAATTAGTGATATTTTTATTTTCTTATTACACATCCCCCATTGAAGTGCGCGATGATTAAATTGCGGTCACTTCGATGTGTACATATATATATTGATCGAGTTATGCGCCGTGAATATGAAAATATTTTGCTTCTCATCGCTCGGTTCGTAGATTACGAAGACGAAGTTTTGAGAGCGCTGAAACTTCGTCGTGACGGTAAAGTGGCTTAACCGGCCGAACGGAAAATCGGTCGAACGCTATATACTATATCGCCAACTATCTGCTTAGCCCGAAAAGATCTTTTTTTGAGCGAAGACACATCCATTAGGAAAAAAAGCGAAGAAGCGAAAAACTTAGTTTACGTCTCTTGAACTTACCGCGCGACCTGATGATTCAACTCTCGCGCGGAAACGTTCACTTTATAAATCTTATTATTTGTTTTTGCGCAGCGCGTCGGAAAATTCGTGGAGAACTACAATAAACAGGAAGAGCGGAATAAATAATGACAGGAATAATGGAATTAACGTGGATTAACTCTCGACGAATAAAAGCAAAATATTTGTAGCTAAATATTTTCAGAAACGCGCGGTTTTAAGATCTCCGCTCTCCGTGTATATTTTCTTTTATATGCGGAAATAAAGATATCTCGATGTGCAAAACCTCTTCCCCGCAATGACATACATATGCAAATTCATTGAAATTCAAATCCAATTGCCTGGGAATATACACCTGTTGTGCGCGAGAGAGCGCCGTGTAACGCAAAAATAAATAAATAAATAAAGTAAAAATGCGGCGCCTGATGCGGAATCGCCCGCAAATCGCTGCGATTTTATTGCCGGAGACAACTTGCAAATTGCTTTCCGCGAGCAAAACTATACGCGCGAATTGTTCTTTTTCCATCTTCGGCTCTCTCCGACGCCACTTGGACATCGTTGAATTTTCAACCGTGCCAGCGCTGCTCTCCTCTCGCGATTCTTCCTTCCGGGAAAGACACCCCGGGATATCGTTTCCCGTAGTCGCGCGTCTCGTCCCAAGTTTGTGTCCGCAAGTCAAACTGTCAGAATCGATTGAAACTTCGCCGTATGAACGTCGCCAAGACTATTCTCAGAGATGGGAATCGACGGCGTTGCGTCGTCGTGATCCCGAATATGACAAGACATCCTCTCCTTCGATGTATCTCTTCGTAAGTTTCCGGGAAGAAAAAAAGGACGATCTCTCGAACTTTGCCGAATGAAGTATCGAGTTATTGGAATATCGATTTTTTTGTCGCGCGACTCGCCGTCGTGACGCGGATCATCACCCGATTCATAATCCTTTCATGTCGGCTCGTCTGTCGCAATAAGGAACGAGAATTTCGTGTAATTTTTCGTTTCGACGTTCCGTTCTTGCGCGCGCGCGCACGAGAGAGAGAATTGATGTGATAAATTATTTCCATGTCCTAGAAAATTAACTGAACATTGCAACGCGGTAGCGAAATTTGTTGGATGAATCGGGATTAAAAATTATATTGAAACCGATAATGAAGTCGCGGCGAGCGAAGCGTGTAATTAACGGCACTGCGGAAAAATTCTTCCGGCCGCGTAAAACAAACGTTTCTCGGGGCGAAATAACAAATTTGCCGTCGCGGTTCATTGCTAATTTATCGCTAATTCCTTGCAATTAACGACGTTGTTGTCGAAGAGCGATTTGTGCAGTGTTGCCCGAACTTTTCACGTGCAACTGTTTCTTACAACGCTCCATATAAACGCGATAAATTATTTCTATTAAGACGTTTTCATCGACGAAAAAGATTCGGTTTCAAGTCGCGCTGGTTGACATCTGATAGCAAATAGACACAGAAAGAGCATCGGAATACAGCGGAGGTTCGAGAGTGAGAAATAAAAAGAGTGACGAGAAAATGACTAGGCGGGCTACGAGGGACATCAAAGGATATTAGCCGATTCGGTCGCTGAACGCAATTAAAACTTTTCTACTTCCATCGGTTAATTTGTCTTTGTTAGTCGCGCGATGGCACGGCGCTCCCTTTTGTTATGAAGCGCCGTTTATTCGATCTGCTTTTTCGACGCTCGTCGAAGACTCAACAGCCGTTACTACCTTGACTATTGAATATTCTCTTTTTGATTGTCGAAGACAATCAAACGCGCAAAGGCTGTTCTTTTATTACATTCCTTGTTCAAAAAAAGAAATAAATGAGATATTTTCTCTCTCTCTTTTTCTTTTTCTATATACATATTTGTATGTTGTGGTCAAAGCCCGAAGCACGGACGATCTCCTAGAATTAACTGGTCAATAAATAGAGCATGGTCAAAATTTTAACTTATTGTTGTGTAAAAATTGCAATATATATTTATCGAATTATTAATTAATTAATGTGAGTCAGCGCGTAAGTGAGCGCGTGATGGTCCGGATTTTGTGTATGATTTTCAATTGTAAAAAAAATAGTTTACTCATGCAATCTCGTAGAAACGAGGTATCAGCTGATCGTAGATCAGCTCATTCAGCATCTACGATCAGCTGATTTTTACGTACAATAAAAATTATATGTCAAAGTCTGGACCATCGCTTTCCACGCGCTGCGAATTTTGCAAAAATGATAAATGACTTTTTTATTCAGATCCAATCTATCTTCACGCACTTCGGTTGCGTTAAAATTTTTCAAACATTCTGCATATCTGCGCGCACTAATCAAACTAAAAAAAGCCGATATTTTTCACATTCACGTAGCTCGTTAAAAGTTCAACTTAATAAAACATCTTTCTAACATTTCATAGGTATGTTTTTATTCATTGGAGAACAGCTGGGGCTTTTGGCGACGGCTGGTCTTTCGGAGTTCTGAATATTCTCGCAGAAAGGACAAAAGCCGAGGGTGATATTTTGACATGGAAACGATAAAGTGAGAATCAGCGGAGAACAGAAGATTTTGGGAGCGTCAGATGGCCGCTTTTTCTTTAGCCCGCTTCAAGCTTCCGTGCTTGAATTTCTTATCAAGCGAGACGTTCAAAAATCGCTTAGCCTAGGTAGATAAGCGGTCGATAAGGGGATGACCCAGACTGACATACGACGTAACATCCGTTCTTATTCGCTGTCATTCGACTTCTTTCTGATTGCGCGAGAGATTGGTGAAAGACCGTCCGTTCGCGCGTCTCCTCTGGCCCTTTTGACGGCTTTTTACATTCTCCACGCGAGGTAAGCGGGATCTCGGATCACTTACAACGTCCGGGAAGTGAAGATCACAGATCGCCGAATTATGCGGGCTATTCTATTTTGCCGTGATTATCTTTTATTTATTCTAGTGACTTACTTCTATATAAAATAGTGCTATACAATTGGTGTGAATTATTATAAAAAGTTATATTATTATAAAAATTGAAAATTTGATCTCGATAAGAGATAAATGTGCGGAGAGAAAAAGTATGTAACAGTGAGACTCTGCATAGAACGCAAAAGGATTACAAACATTGTATCCTGTTTCGACGTACGAAACATTCTAATAACACGTGCATCAAACACACGTATCCAAAACCAAACGTGCACTGTATTTTCCGTTAATGGCACACAGCGATATAAAGGAAATCTTATGACAGGTCCTTGAGTGGAAAAAGAACGCAAACGATGCGAGCGCGACGAGGTTTTTCTCCTACTCGTTTCGACTACGAAACCGATTTGTCAAAGGATGTCCGTCGTTCCCGACGTAAATAAATCCGTCGCGCTTCCACGCTTCTACAATTCTATCGTGTTCGCGAAACTCATTACGCGAGCGACTTAAACGAACTGGGGTATTTGCGGTGGCTGCAACGTCGTTTCAGATCTCATTTACAGGTAGTTCCGTCTTTATTCAAGAGACACATCACAAAGGAAAAGCGAAAAGAAAGCACTCTTGTGCGCGCCCTCAGACAAGATTTAAGGTCGCTTAATTTATTTCGCCGAGATTTTTACGCGTCTGTGAAACGCGCCGCAGAAAATAATAAATAGAAATTAGATAGATATAAATTAGATTTCTCTTCTGTTTAATTTTCATTAGAATTATAGCCAAGATTCGTTGCAATTTGAAGACAACAATTATTATTCCAAGAAGAGCGCGCTATGGTTGCGGCGAATATATTTCAATGTTGAATTTCTTCCGTCTCTCTTCCGTTCTCTTATCTTCGCTTGCTTTTCCGCATTTCCTCCGCGATTCCTCTCTCTCCCTCTTAAGCGCGTGTGTTTGTTCTTTCGAAGCTTTATTAGTTCCTTAACCCACTTTTGAACAATGCTCGGCTATGCGAAGCGAGTCACTCCGCAGTCGATGACGTCTCGCAACGATGTCTACGTAACTTCTGTAAACAAAAAGCAGCGCCAACGAAGCACACTGCGACTCGGTCGCACGCAAATTTTCCTTGAGCTTATTAAGGATCGTCGTAACGCAAGTTTTCCACATATTAATGTTGCTCAATGTTGCGAGAACTTCGCGTAATGAGACATATTTAAATACACAAACTTCATCGTTGAGTTGCAACGCAAAAATTCTGTTGAATAATAAGAGCGTTGAATAATAAGAGATTTACGGGAGTTTCGCACAAGTGTGGAAAGTTTTCTCTCTCTCTCTCTCTATTCAATTTGTTACGGTTGTGAGAACACATTACCAGAATTTTAATGTGTGAGGCTTTTTAGTTGAGGTGAAGCCGCGCAATGTGCTTTAGCAATAAAATAACGATTTTTCTTAATACTTCGCGTCGCGAAGAAAGAATTTAATTCTGTGCATTAGCATGCGCAACTGATTATCTTTTGATTCTCACTCGGGAAACGCGTAATGCCGCATAATGTTGTAAAACACAACGACCGAAAGAAATTTGAATTTATTTTCATCTTGCATTGGTTCGCGCATTTAACTCCTATCAGCGCGAGTGGGTAAGAGAGAGAGAGAGAGAGAGAGAGGAGGGAGTAGCGGGAGTTAGAAATTTCTTGAAGTCGTATAGAGGGAAAGATGGAAGCCAAATAAGACTAAAAGACGCGAATAATGATATTCTCCCTAAGTTCGTTTTCCAATTCCGCCAACCTCCCGCGTCCCAGAACAATTCCTTTGTTCTTTTGTTGAATTTCTCCGAGGTATCGTTAAAGCTACACTCCAGAAGCGTCGTCAAATGAAAAGTATACACACACAGAAGCACGT